>VZQC01003882.1:1134672-1374858 GCA_009823505.1 Rhizomys pruinosus
CCATATCTAAATAATTGATACTTTTTAATAGTTACTGTTGAGCGTATGACAGCCTCTTATTAAGGCACTTATCTGAGTTTTCTGCCTCCTTTTGCCTCAGAGAGGAAGGAGAAAGTTTGCTAGGTTGCAATAATAGCAATGATTTTCAGGCAGTCTCAGTGCTATTCACCAGCCTGGGCCCCCCTCACAACTGAGCTCCTAATACAAATGCTGCCTTCCCTCCTCCATATTCAAGTTTTCCGAAAGCTCTTCTTCCATTGCCTGATTGACTGATTGATTGATTGATTGATTGATTGCTATATAACCTAAGCCGGCCTAAAACTCAAGATCCCCCTCCTCAGCCTCCCAAGTGCTAGGATTACGGGCATGTGCCACCACAGCCAGCTCTGCCAGGTGTCTGATGGCTCGGTATGGCAGCGACTCCAAGCCCCCTCCCAGCATTCCTCCTCCCACTGAACATGCCAGCCATCTGCTCTGCCCTGGGTGCACTGGACCTGGCCGTGCCTTTGGACATCTGCACAGGCCTTTCCTATGTCTGCAGTACTCCTCTCCACCTGGCCCCCTGGAAAAAGCTGTCTGGGTTACAATCGCTGGTGTGAGCACTACTCTCTGGGTTACAATCCCTGGTGTGAGCACTGCTGTCTGGGTTACATTCCCTGGTGTGAGCACTGCTGTCTGGGTTACAGTCCCTGGTGTGAGCACTGCTGTCTGGGTTACAGACCCTGGTGTGAGCACTACTCTCTGGGTTACAGTCCCCAGTGTGAGCACGGCTGTCTGGGTTACAGTCCCTGGTGTGAGCACTGCTCTCTGGGTTACAATCCCTGGTGTGAGCACTGCTGTCTCTGAAGCCTTCCATCTGGTCCTCCTTTACCTCTTCCCAGGCAGCGAAGGTGTTTCCCTACCCAGGACACCTGGTGTGGCCATCTGCTCTACATACAGACTTCATTGATTTGTGGTCTGACACTTGGAGTCCAAGTGTGTTCCTTGGCATACTCCACCCACCTCCATGTGGGACCATGGGCAAGCTGCTGTTGCGCAGTCAACAATAAAGAGCTTGCTTATGTTACTTCTGGGAGTCTAACAGGACCTGGTGGTTGACAACAGAATTTGTGCTTCGTGACCAGATAGCAACAGAGCACTGCAATGGTCCAAGGAAGATGGGGAGGGCTTGGATGAAGTCAGAAGGGACCGGCATGGCAGCAGAGAGCCAGCGGTCCATGGATTTGAGGGCTCTTCTGGCTGTACCAACAACTGTGTTGACTTTCCTGCTTTCTCAAGCCTTTACTTTCCTCATGAACAAAGTGGACTTGCAGGCAACACATTGGAATCTCCATCATCCTCCCTAGAAACCAGTGAGACAGCCGCTGACATCTGACCCCACATTCAGGTCCTTTCCATGGCATGGCTTTGATGCCAGGTAGATGGACGGAGAAGAGAGGATGTCCATCCTGCCTAGGGAAAATGAGCTGGGGAGATTTGGGCAGGAGGAGGGACGAAGGACAGATCTGTCTGAGCCCATGCTGTGATTTTCTGCAGGCTTTTAATGTCTCTCATTTCACAGCCTCTGGAATCATCTGTGATCCAATCACCTGTGAGGGGCTTCAGGTCTGAAGAAAATGCATAAACACCTGAGCCTGGCGGGCCACTCCTACAAATCCACAGTCAGGAGTCCGAGGCGGGAGGATCAGAAGTTCAAGGCCATCTTTGGCTACTTAGGGAGTTTGAAACCAGCAGGACTGCATTAGATACTGTCTTTTAAAAAAGGAGAGGGGGAGGGAAGGAGAGAAGAGAAAGGAAAAGAAAAAGAAAAGAGAGAGACAAGAATGCATAGGCAAGCTATGGACTGGGGGTGAGGCATTCATTTCCAAAGCACAGCAATCAAATCAATATACAAATCAATAGGAACAAGAAAATTAACCCATTAAAAAAAAACTGGGTACAAGACTAGAACAGAAACACCACAAAATTAAAAAAAAAAAGGTTGGTAATATGGAAAAAATAGAATCATTAGTCATCAAAGAAATTCAGAATATAAAAAAATAAGATACAACTAAGGATCCTCCTAGGGTAGCAAAAAGAAAAGCATATTAAGTTCATAAGGTTATGGAACAACTAGAATTCTCTCTCATTGCTAGTGAGAGCATTAAATGGCCCAAAAAGCTTGGGAAATAGTTGGCAATGATAAAGTTACTTACACAGCTACCTGCCGCCCAGCCACTCCACATTGCAAGCAAAGAGAAAGAGTGATAGAGGTTCCCACAAAGCCTAGCACAGGGATGTTCATGGAAATTTTATTCACTATAACACAACTCTGAAAAGCACTCAAATACCCATCAGTAAGTGAAGAGATGAACAAAATTGTGACCTGTCATCTCCACAAGAAAATTGTGTTGGATACCCTCAGGTGTCAACTGACACATCTGGATAGAGGGAACCTCACTTGGGGAATTTCCTCCATTGGACTGGCCTGTGGCCCATGTCTATGTGGCATTTTCTTGGTTATTGAATGATGTGGGAGGGCTCAGACCACTGTGGGCAATGTTAACCCTGGACAGGTGGTTCTAGAAGAAAGCAGGCTGAGCCCAGGCTAGAGTAGCAATCCAGTAAGCAGTGGACCTCTATGGTCTGTGCTTTACCACCTGCCTCCAGGTTCCTGCCTTGAGTTCCTTTAGTGATAAACTGTGACCTGGAAGAGATGAGATAAAATAAACCCTTTCCTCCTGACTTGTGCATAAACAATGGCAGGCCCTATTCGTGTCTCAGGTTGGAGAGGCACGCAGAGTTCTACACTGGATTTTCCCCAAGTATTCTGGTGTGTTGCATCCCCATGGGGCAGTGAGCAGTTAGCTCAACCTGCCTGGCGTATGCTGACTTGGTCACAGCAATCGAAAGTAACTAGGATAGAGACATAGCTAAACAGTGCAAATAATGAACTGTTGATACACACAACAGCATGAGTAAACCTCTAAAAAATATTTTACAAGTGAAATATAATGTTTCTACAAAATCAAGGAATGAAATTCACGTATGGTGATAGTATTCAGAACAGTGGGCTCCTCTGACAGAGGAGCTAGAAATTGATTAAGGAAAGATATGAAAAAGGATAGGGCCAGGTGCAGAGCCACACATCTTTAATCCTAGCACTCAGGAGGCAGAGGCAGGCAGATCTCCAAGATCAAGGCTAGACTGGTCTACATAATGAGTTCTGGCCCATCTGGAGCTACAGGGAGACCCTCTCCCCTCCCCAAAAAAAATAGAAGGAGGAAAAAGAGGAGAAGAGAAAGAAGGGGGAAAGGAAGGGGAAAGAGAGGAAGGAAGAGAAGAAGTAGGAAGAGGAGGCAGAGGCAGGCGGATCTCTGTGAGTTCAAGGGCAGCCTGGTCTACAGAGTGAGTTCCAGGACAGTTGGGGCTACAGGGAGACCCATTCAAAAAAAAAAGAGAGAGAGAGAGAGAGAGAGACAAAAAAACCCTGCATTGTTTTAGCGTTATCCCTGCACTAAAAGAAGAAAAGACTGCATAGTCAGACAGCCTGGCTGAAATCTACCCCAGCTCATCTTCCCAGGTCAACCCCTGAGACTCCTCCTCCTGTCTATGAAGCAGGAAGGGCAGTGGCTCTGACCTGCAGGTGCTGGTGCTGCTGCAGGAAGAGACCCCAGCTGACACCTGGGAAAGCTTGGCATAAATGCTGATGGAGTCAAACCACTTGTCCAAGGTCCCGCAGTGAGGTCCAGCGCAGAGCAGGAGAGGGTGGCCCCGAGATCCTGGTGCACAGACACAGAGAAAGGCTGGGATACTCCAGGTGGGTTGAGCCAGCTGCTCACTGACCCCCAGGGAGGACACAGAGTCAAAACCCTGGGGAAGACCCAGTGTAGAACCCTGCATGCCTCCCAAACCCGAGACACAAGTAATGCCTGAAGTCGTTAATGCACAAGTCATGATTCCTGGGCTACTGGAGGCTTCGAGAGGATGACAGAGGTGCTGCCCAGGGATTTTCTGAGAGAGGATCTGGAGGTATAGAGCAGGCAGCCCAGTCCTGGATAAACCAGCAAACAGACAAGATTGCAGAGTGGGTGGAAGGTACAAGGCCATGCTTCGGGGTAGGATAGGGAAACTTGCTCGGCGTGACCTCCCTAGAGCACTATGTCCCCATGTGTCCATGACTGTGACTGAGCCCTACTCTACCTGGCAAACCGCCTGCCTCCTTCTGCACACTAGGAGTGTGGCCTTCTGCAGTGCTAGTGGGGATCACCCCTCTGCCGAGCCACAAGATTAAAGACCTAGCGTTTTAGAAGGACCTCCTCCTCTACAAACCACACTGATTCATCTGTGACTCCTGACAGGGGATCCACAGCATCCTACATCTGCCAACCTAATTATGAAACAGCTCTTCCAGATCGGCCCAGGGCCTCGGGTGATCCCAGCACACGCACCAACAGCTGGAGGGATCAACAATGGCTACCCCAAAATTCATTAACTAATTAAACAATAAAGTCATCAGGGCTGCTAATGATAATAGTGATGGTCACACCAGCCAGTATTTGTTGAGTTCCTATGGGGTAACACGTCCTTACAGATGTTAACCTCCACATTTTCAAGGGCTCAGAAGGTATCATGAAGCTGAGTGTGGTGGTGCATGCCTTTAATCCCAGTAAGGGGGAAGCAGGGGCAGGTGAATCTGTGAGATGCAGGCCAGCCTGGTCTACATAGTTCCAAGCCAGCTGTGGCTACAGGGAGACCCTGTCTCAAAAAGACTGAAAATTTATACTTCCCTTGCACTGTGTGTGTGTGTGTGTGTGTGTGTGTGCGTGTGTTATGGTTTGAGTGTGAAATAACCCCCACGGGCTTTTACGTTTGAAGACTTGGTTCCCAGATAATGGTATTGTTTGGATATCTTGCAGAACCTTTGTATAGGGACGCCTACCTGGAGGAAGTGGATTTCTAGGGATGGGCTTTCTGGGTTATAGCCAGCCCCAGTTCCAACTTGAGCTCTCTGCTTCCTCGTCATCCACTGAGCTTCGAGCACTCCTAGCCACATGGTCCTGCTACCACAAACCTCACCCTGCCTCCCCACCATGATGGACGGGTGCCCTCTCAAACCATGAGCCAGGAAAAAAATTTCCTCTCTTAAATCGTTTCTGTCAGGTACTTTCATAGCAACAAGAAAAGCACTAATACAGGAGAACTTCAGACCCCTTCAAAGCTACATGTTGCTAAACCTGGTGCTTCCTCTCAGTTTCCAATAAAACAGACCAGCTTGCTATCTAGGTTGATGGCTGGCTAGGCCCCAGTGAACACGCGATAAGAGCTCACCTCTTAGGGACTGTTCTAGTTTGTCTTCCATTGCTGTGACAAAACACTCTGACCAACACCAACTTGGGGAGAAAAGGGTTTATTCAGCTTACATCTCCTGGGTCACAGTTCATCACTTAGGGAGCCCAAGGCAGGAACTCAGGGCAGGAACCTGGAGGCAGGAGCTGAAGCACATGCCATGGAGGAGTGCTGTTCACTGGCTTGCTCTCCTGGCTCATACCCAGCCCGCCTTCTTATACAGTACACAACAACCTGCCCAGGGTGGCACTACTCATTGTGGGCTGGGCCCTCCCACACTGCTCGACCATCAAGACAATACTCCACAGATGTGGCCACAGGCCAATCCAATGGAGCCAATTCCCCAATTGAGGCTCCCTTGACCCAGGTGTGTCAAGTTGACACTAAAGCTATCCAGCACAGGGACACAGGCTCAAGTGGAGTGCCACTGACTGTTGCCTCACCGTGTTCTTCCTCTCTGCTCCATGACTGGTGGCTGTCTGAAGATTTCCCAGCAGGCCCAACCAGCTGGGCGCACTGAGTATCATGTGGCAGCAGAGGGGGGAGAGAGAAGGTTCCAGGAGCCCGTAGAGAAACGAACCCAATAATGGGTCGGGAGGAAATAACTCAACTTTATTGGCAACAAGCAGAGGGTTTTATACTGATGCAACTGTGCTCTGGGGTGGAAATGGTGGTTGGGGGGCATTCAGGAGAGCCAGGGGGTGCCATCATGGCTCCTATTGTGGGCAATGAAACTCCCAGGTGTGTATTGATAAGTAGGAGGTATGCCATTTTATCTGCCCCGTACATCAAAGGAAAGCCTTAGGGTATGGGATCTCACTCCGGGGAGCAGGAGATCCACCCATCCCAGCTCCAAAAGAGGATGTCCTCAACTCGGACCCCATGGTGCTCGAGCCAAACAGACTCTCACCAACATGAGAGGAGAGGCCACATCTTGTTTTACCACGGAGGCCATGAGACCTCTGTCCAACAGGCCACTGCCAGGTTCTCCCCCGAAGTCTCCAAAGCAGGGTGCCTTCCCCATCGTTGTCTCTGCCACTGGAGCAGGTGAGCACCTCCTGGGTACAGGTCACCTTCTATAGACCAGACGCCATGCTAGACACAGGGAGGCGAGCAGTAAGGAGAATACTGATTTGGAAATGAGCAAAGACAACCTGTGACCAGCTGTGGGGGAAGAAGCATGAAAGAAAACAGGTGTCACACAGCCTGGACCCTGGTAGCTCCCAGAAAGGGCTTGGATGTCAGCTGGACTTGGAGAAGCAGGTACACTAGACTTTGGGTGGGAAGACATTCAAGGGCAAGAAATAGGTCGACGCACTGACTGAAACAGTGAACTTCTGCTCAAAACAGTCAACTTCCTCATGGAGAATATTGAGAAAGACTAAGAGATGAAAAGCATGTTTGGCAGAATGCATGAGCTCTGGCGGGGTGGGAGAATGGGCGGGAACACGGGTCTAGATTTGTTAAAAAAAATAAAAATAAATTTATGAAAAAAAAATAATGACATGGGCTTAAAAAAAAAAAAAGAAAAAGAAATAGGTAGATGCAAAAGCACCAAGAAGATGAATAAGTCCGAGCATCTGGAAAGCCAAAGCCCATGGAGGGAGCATGGCTGAGGGTTCTCCAAGGCCCTGCCATGTGTTGTACAGATCTAGAGTGATGAGGAGGTTTGGAAGGGTGTCAAATAGGTGATGGAAGTGTGTAGACGTCATACAGACAAGTAAGACGGGGTAGATGGAGGGCAGACAGGACCCATTTAGGGAAAGGACACAGCATCAGCTGATGTCCCACAACCCATCAGCTCTTGAGCCACTGTGAGTAAATTAGACTAAGGATGGGGGACCCACCCTCAGAGCAGTGGCTGGCATTAGGATTTGGGTATTTATGTTCTCCACTGGCAAAGTGTTAAAGACGTGGTCCTCAGGACAGTGTTAATGGAAGGCGGTGGATCTTTTACACAGTGAGGCTTCATAGGAGGCCTTTCTGTCACTAGGAGGATTATGGGCACCCAAGTCCCCTCCTTTTCCTCTTTTGCTTCCTGGCTTGTGATGTAAGCACTTTTGCTCAGCCCCAGGCCCAAAACAATGAGTCTAACTGATCCTCCAAATTGGATCCCCCAAAACTGTGAGCCAAAATAAACCTTTGCTTCTCTACGCTAATTGCTTTAGATAGTTCATTATAGGCACAGAAAACTGACACAGATGGGCTGCCAAAACCCCTCCAAGTTGGCACCATTTGAAATCTCATCCTCACTTCTGTTTCTCATCACTTTTATTTTCCTGCATTCATTTACTTTGTGTCTTTGACAGCTTGCTCGTTGGAGAGACAACAATCTGCAAACAGAACAGCAGCATGTCCTATTTGAGCATTAGGAGAAAGCAATGGACTCCAAAGGACAAGCAAGCCTGTTTCTAGTCAGTGTGAGCTTTGCACACGCACATCGTTTTTGGAGCCAGGTCTGGGGAAGGGAAAGCACTGTGGGCTTAGATGTCAAGAGGAGGAAGGGGCCTTGCAAAGTGCTGGCAAGAGAACAGGGCTAGCCTGTGGCCCCAGGCAGAAGGTAAGGGTTGAGAGGCAGGATGGGGATCATTGAGGAAGCTGGCCCTGTCCATATTTACCCAGGAGACCCCAGGTTTCTGCCTCTAGCTAGCCCTGTCTACGTTTACTCAGGACAGCCCTGGTCCCTGCCTCTACCTGGCAAGGTCCACATTTGCCCAAGCCAGCCCAGGTTCCTGACTCTTCCCATCTTCTAAAGTGAACCTCAGCCCCCTTGGGGTGGCTTGTCAGCCATACAGATTTCTAGATCATCCAATCTGAGATGAGTTCTAGGGATCTGTAGTTAGCAAGTCCCCCAAGGAACCCATCCATCCCAGGCCCCACTTCTTGATCAAAGGGCGGCATCTTCTCTCCCCAGGGCTTTATTCTGAAATTCCTGCACTGGAGTGTGACCAGGAGCACCATTCTCATTTCCAAACCAATCTAGTCCTCAGACAGGAGCTCCAGCCCCCTCTGCTGGGCCGCAGCTTGGCCCATTAACCCCATTCTATGGTTCACTCTGTTGTTAGTTTGGTCTTGTGAGAGTAATAAGTCTGAATTTTATACCAACTTATTTCAATGCCAGAAATACCTCATTGCTTTTTTTTAATCACCAATTAAATCCAGCTTTAGACCCTCCATTTCTAAGTGGTGAAAAATCTGATCTCAATTTCTTGAGCTGGCGCAGGGTGGTGTGCCTGGGTGCAATCTGGGTGTTGATGCTGCCGTGGTCCTCAGGGAGTGCTGTTGCCTTGACATCAGACTGACTCAAGTCCATCAGTGGTAAGGCCTAGGGAATCTATATTTTCAACCAGTTCCCCCCAAGTCCTCCTCAACACCCATATTCACCCCAGCCCCACCCTCCTGATCAGATTTACCTTCTCTTCACTCTGGCTCAGGCAGACCCTCAGGCCTTTGCTTTCATAAAACTCACACAAACACAGCCCGTCTTAGATCCAGCGACCAGCTCCCCCAAATGCTTGATGACTTCTCCCACACTAGGCTCTTCCTAACCCTGGACATTCCCCCATGGGCCTCGTCAACCTTCTCTTCCTTTCTTCTTCCTGTGCATGCACTCATTCCTTCCAGCAATGCCCCCCCCCCGCCCCCTGCATACACACACACTTCCATTTCTGGATGTGGAGTAAAGGGAGATGTCAAAGACATCTACTTGTTCTTACTAACTGGTCCTTATGTGGGCACAGTTGCATTTCTTTTAGTAAGGACTTCTTAAATGAATGAAAGTCTTAGCCCACTGGTTTCAGCAAATGAATGGCTTAGCGCGTAATGCCATTTAATACTTTTAGCACAATAAACAATAATGAAACAAGGACTCTCATTTGCTGAAGGTCTGCTGTGTATCAGACCACGCACTGGAAGTTTCCCATCTAAAAGTTATCTTCACTCCCAGCAGGCATTGGAAGAGCCTGGCCTGGGTGCTGCCTTTAAACACTAAAGTCCAGACCTCTTCCTGAGAAGTTTGTTAAAATGGGAACACATGGGACTCCGGGAGGACCCAAACACTCGTACTGAATTTAATCTCTCTGTCATTCTAAATGTGCCATCAGGTCTGAGAACCTGACTTGATCCTCACCAAGACTCTTTAAGATGGCAATTATTCCATTCTCTGTTATGATAATGGGATAGACGAGGGCCTGAGGAAGAGATGGAGGTGGGAGGAATGGTTGCAGAGACTAGCCACACTGGGTAACCTCCATGAATAAAATAATACGAGAGGGGAGAGGCGAGAGACTCTCCTGGCCGGATCACCTGCCTCAATTCCCACAACTGGCAGCAAAGTAATTGCAGAGGTGTGTAATTAGCAGCTGCATTACATCAGCACGTGTGACGCACGCTGATCGGACCCCACGACACAGGAAGAATTTGGATGACTTGCAGCCAAACTGCAGAGCAGGAGAGCAAAGGGAAGGTGTGCGGACGGGGCGGGGCGGGGCGGGGCCACCCTGCCAAACAGCTGGGCCTCAGGGACCGAAGCCGACCAGGACGTCCCCACACAGCCAGCTGACCTGCTTCTGTCCCTGACAGGGGCTGGTTTTCCTCTTCTGTCAGAGGACGTGTGCTTATTGGACCCAGCACCCACCTCCCCTCCAAAGCACAGTGCCGTGACCAGCAGTGGTGTTAACCCCCCCCAGGAAGATGTTCTGTACATTCATAAATTCAGAGACACTCTGGGATTCTGACCAGCTGATTATTTCAAAGTGCATTGTACACAGTTCAGCAGGCAATGTGGGCCCAGGACTGCGAGCAGACAGGCCCGCAGGTCTCAGAAGGACTCGTCCTAGTTTACAGGGTCGTGGAGGGAGGAGGTGTCTAAGCCACAAACCTCTAAATATATGACATGTGCTGCCCATGTATCTTGAGGTGTCTGAACAATGCAGATTCCAAGGTCTCTCAACAGCCACCCTGATGAATCACCATGGGTTGGAACAGGCCTAGGAATCTGGTTTGTTTGTTGTTTGTTTGTTGTTTGGTCTGTTTGAGACAGGGTCTCCCTGCAGCCACAGCCAGCCTAGAACTCTCTGTATAGACCACTGTGGCCTCCATCTCACAGAGATCTACTGCCTTCTGTCTCCTGAGTGCTGAGATTAAAGGTGTGTGCCACCACATCCAGCTAGAATCTGTATTTTTTTGAAATGGGATTTCACTACAGTGCACAGGCTGGTCTCAAAACTCTATACCAAAATGATCCTCTGGGCTGAGACCCACTGCACCCAGCTAAGAGAATCTGCAGTTTTAGCACGGTCTTCCAATGGTTTTTATTCACATGGAGATTTGGGACAAGGGAAGAGGTGATACTAATTCCAATAGCCAGATTGCTGGGGAGAACTGCAGAGACCCTGCAGCCCAGCTCTGCACATGCAGACCCCTGACACACACATTTTCATATATTACAACATGAGGGTACCTCCATCACCCCTGTCCTGACAGGGTCATGAAGGTTAGGGGTACCAGCTCAAACCTGCCACTTCCTCTCACAGGCTATCATCCCCAGGGTCTTCCTGTCACCCCTGCCATAGCATTTGTTCATGGCATTTAGAACTAAAGTTATGTTTAGTTACTGGACATCTCATCTCCCTAGCCACTATCAGCTTGACCTATTTGTCACCATGACCCCAGCACCCAGCACTGGGGTCAATATGCCAATATGCGTCGAATGATGGAAGAGATGGGGTCTGAGCCCTTACCCAGATGTGCCAACTCCAGAGTAGGCCATGAGCCTAGAAACGACAGGCCTGGTTGTGGCCACCTCATTCTGAGTCACAGTAGAATGCCTTGGGAGTGCAGCCCAGTGCAGGAGAGAGTTTAGAACTGAGCCCTGCAGGCTCACAGCCCCTGTGGAATAGGTAAAAAAAATCTGTCCATGGGGGTAAAGTGATGAACCCAAGATACCCAGTTCCCACACTCTCCTCACCCCCTCATCTGCCCAGAGTGGAATCCTTGCTTCCCCATCAGGACTTTTGGGGGTGATTCCCTAGGTGAACCCAGGTCAGCAAACACCCAGCCTGGGGTCTGGAAGTGTCCACTGAGCCAGGTGGGGCAGAATGGAATGTAGGCAAACAGCCCAGTCACATCCGTGAGCCAAAGACAATTGCAGTTGAGCCTCGTTCTGGGAGAGACTAATATTTGTGCTGCATGTTAAGCCACTTCGGCAGCTGCTCCACAGTGAGACCCTCCAACCCTCCCTGCAGGTGCCGGCTCCAGCCCAGAAAATGGACTTTTAACAGGCAACAAATGAACGTGTCAAGCCCAATCATTCCACAGCCTGGAGGGGGTGAGGGGACAGGGGAGGGGTGGTGACCTAGGGACACAGCTGTCCTGACAGCACCAGTCTCCTTCCTGCCATAGTAATCTGCTCAGCCAGGGACCCTTCACATCAAATCTCCACTGATCTCCACCCTGGCAAGAGCAACAGCAGTTGAGGGCTGGGGAGCTCGGAAAGCTGGGCCGGTCAACCCTGCACCAGACGAGGGGCCAGAGCCAGAGGGGCAATCCGCCTCCCCATCTAGGCTCCATGTAACCAGGAAACACCTTCATCCTCTAGCTAGGGGCCTACAGCCGCCTGCCGCGCCTCCTCAGGACAGCTGACATCTAGTCCACTGCCTCCAGCCGTGTCCTTCTGCCTCCCACAGCCTTACCACATTCCTCCCAACTTCCCCTGTTCAAGCTGCGAGCTCCCAGAAGGGAGGAAAGCACAGTCCTCCAGTGTCCCCAGGCTGGCCCAGTGGATCTCTGCAAGACGAGAGCAAAGAGGGTACCTGCCCAACGGGGGGAAGGCCTGCAACAGGGGCTTCACACTTGCTGAGACCTCTGCAGGCCACACGCCCTGAGAGGTGCTTGTCCCCATCCCCCTCCATCCAGAAAGCAGGTCAATGGAGCTGAGAGTCCCTTAAGTAATACGCCATGTATAGCAGAGCTGGGGCATAGCGGGCCATACCCCCCCGGGACAAGAGGCCAAGTGCCTTTTCTAAGGTCCCAGCTCAGAGCTCTGTTTATTCATTTGTTCGGGACAGCATCTCACTATGTAATCAATCCATGGAGTCCCCACTGGCCTTGAATTCACAATCCTCCCATTCTGCTTCCCAAGTTCTGGGATTATAGGCTGCCGTGCCTAGCTCCAGGTTCAGGGCTCTTCCCGTCACTGCCAGGCCTTGATGCACCAGTGTCATTTCAGATATGGCTTTTATGATTGCAGCAGACTGGAGAGGTGACTCAGTGGTTTAGAGCACTGACTGCTCTTGGAAGGAACCCAGGTTCAATTCCCAGTGTCCACATAGCAGCTAACGAGCATCCATAACTCCAGTTCCAGGGGATCTGATGCCTTTTCTGACCTCCATGGGCATTGCACAACATGGTACATTTACATACATGCAGATATTACACTCATAAAATAAAAAAATAAAATATGTTTTTAAAAGATTACAGCAGAAGGGGCTGGAGAGATGGCTCAGTGGTTAAGAGCGCCGACTGCTCTTGCAGAGGACCCGGGTTCGATTCCCAGCACCCACATGGCAGCTAAGAACTGTCTTTAAGCCTGGTATGGTGGTGCACGCCTTTAATCCCAGCACTTGGGAGGCAAAGGCAGGCGGATTTCTGTGAGTACAAGGCCAGCCTGGTCTACAGAGTGAGTTCCAGGCCAGCTGGAGCTACAGGGAGACTCTGTCTCAAAAAGACCAAAAAAAAAAAAAAATTACAGCAGAAAATGGATTATACAAACACTAGCAGTCTCCACAAGTGTGTGTGTTTATGTATGTATGTATATGTATGTATGTATGTATGTATATGTATGTATGTGGGTGCGTGTGTTACACACACATGGGGCTGCTACACACACTTGTGCAGCCACTGAGGCCACAGGAGGAGTCCTGCTCTCACTTTCCACCTTATTCTCTTGAGACAGGGTCTCCCACTGAACCTGAGCTAGGCTGGCAGTCATCAGGCCTCAGAGAGCCTCTTGTCTCTGCTCCTCACAGTGCTGGGGTTACAGGGTATGCGGGTACGGGTATGCGTGTATGGGTATGCATGTATGGGTATGCATGTATGGGTATGCGTGTACGGGTATGCATGTACGGGTATGCATGTACGGGTATGCATGTATGGGTATGCGTGTACAGGTATGCATGTACGGTTATGTGTGTATGGGTATGCATGTATGGGTTTGCGTGTACAGGTATGTGTGTACGGGTATTCATGTACGGGTTTGTGTGTTCGGGTATGCATCTGTGGGTATGTGTGTACAGGTATGCATGTACAGGGTATGCATGTATAGGGTATGCGTGTACGGGTATGCATATATAGGGTATGCATGTACAGGTATTCGGGTACGGGTATGCGTGTACTGGTATGCAGGTACAGGTATGCAGGTAACAGGTATGCAGGTACAGGTATGCATGTACAGGTATGAAGTTACAGGTATGCATGTACGGGTATGCATGTACAGGTACGCATGTGTATACGGGTATGTGTATACAGGTAGTGTACAGGGCCACTCTGTGCCAGGCCCAAATCAGACAGAAGGTTGGGTCCAGAGACAGCACTACCAGGGAAGGAGCTGCCCGAACCTGTCCGTCACAGACAGTCAGGGTGGAATCTCTAGTAGAATCTACTACAAATTTAGGTTTGAAGTGAGAGCTTATGTCTCCCTAGAAATAGAGACTTTGGGCAGGGCTTCTAGATGAGGGTCAGGCCAGGGATTATTAGCGACCCCAGGGTGTAGTCAGCGCTTCCCCTTTAACAGATGGGAAAGCTGAGAGGAGTAAGGATAAGGCCTTGCCCAATGGCACAGGGGAAGCCAGTGGCCCTGCTGGAGATGGGAGCACTCCCCCAGGCTAGAAACACCCAGACATGGCCACAGAACTGGCTCGTGCACGGGGAACTGCGCCTCACAAGGCAGCACTTCTGTCCACACTTTGCCCCCCGAGCTGATGAGATGTTTGAAGGTCGGGGCTTTCATTCTTACTGGGAAAGAAATCATGATGGTGAGTCGGACTACAGAACTGAATGGCAGATTCTCTCAAAAGGCAAGCACTGCCTACCATCTAGAGCCCTTCAGGGAAGGCTTGTCCTAGGGTTAAGGGCAGCCTGTCTTTGACCATCTCACAGAGAAGAACACCAAAGCTTATGCTTCAGAAAGGGGTGCCCAAGTCAGCAAGTAAAATGCAGGACTACCTTATTATATTTGAATTCAGTGTCTAATGATAACTATATATTTCTCAGTGCTTCTGTAACCAGTACCAGAAACTGAAGAGCTGTGTTCTGTCATGGCTGTAGAGTCTAGACATCAGAAGTCAAGATGTGTGGGACTCATCTCTCCCTGGAGGAGGCTAAAGGACACTCTGCCCCAAGCCTATCTCTCAGCTCCTGTGCTGGCAGTAATCCTCCACACCCCTTGGCTTGTGGGGGTATCGCTGCATTCTCTGCCTCCGTGATCACATGGCATGGTCCGTATCTGTCTCCGTATCTGCAAACGACCATTTCTTCTCTGTCTTAGAAGGCTGCCCATTGTGCTGCATTTAAGACCCACCCTGCTCCAATGTGACCTCATCTTTACTTAATGAAATGTGCAAAAGGGACTGGAGAGATGGCCTAGCGGTTAAGAGCGCCGACTGCTCTTACAGAGGACCCGGGTTTGATCCCCAGCACCTACATGGCGGCCGAGAACCATCTTTAACTCCAGTTCCAGGGGAATCCGATGCCCTCTTCTGACCGCCACGGCACTGCACAACACGGGTGCACAAACCTACATGCAGACAGTACACTCATAAACATACAAAAATAAATTAAATTAAAAAAAAAAGAAATGTGCAAAGATCCCAGTTCCACGGAAGAGCACTTGCAGAGGTTAAACTTGAAAATATCTTTTGGGCAAGACACAATTCAGCTAATAAATATAAATATGTCACAAATGGTGTTCTAGAACATGGGTTTTGTTTTTCATCTGAAATTTGAAAATAACAGGCTTTCTCCTGTATTTGATCTGACAGTCATATGTTCACATCAGAGGACCTTCCTCAAAGCCCCACAACCTGGTCCCTGGTTCTGTCAAACTATTTTAAAAGAGGGTAGAAAGTGGTAAAAGTGGAGCTATTTATTTGCTGACCTCCACGGCATTGCACGACATGGGTGCACCAACCTACATGCAGACAAAAAATAATAAATAAATAAATAAATAAAATAAATTAATTAAAAAAAGAAAAAGCATGCTGCCTGTCTCTTCACTAAGGGTCACTAACACCTTAGACCCCTCGACTCTGCCCTCGACGTGGTGCCCTGAGTCCCGCTTCTGATCCGTGTGCCTTCCTTATTCTACCTCCTGGGAAAGGTGGCTCAGCAGTTAAGAGCATTGACTGCTCTTGGAGAGGATGGGGTTGGATTCCCAACATATACATGGCAGCTCACAACCATCCATAACTCCAGTTCCAGGGGATCTGATGCCTTCTTCTGACCTCCATGGGCATTGCATGACACAGATGCATGCAGGCAATATACCCACACACATAACATATACATGCAGGCAATATACCCACACACATAAAATAAAAATAATAAATAAAATATTTTTGAAAATAGATTCAAGAGACTAGCCTCTCCTCTTCTACCCACTGTGGACTCAAGAAGCCATATATGAGCACTGAAGCTGATCTCACCAGATTCCAAGTCTTGTGCTTGATCTGTGACTGCCTCTAGAACCATGACAAATGAGTTTCTCCTGTTTGTAAGAAAATTGCCCTGTCTGTGGTATTCTGTTCTAATAGCCAAAAACGACCAAGGTGCCTCCCCTTGTAAATGACAATAAAGGTTAAGTCAACCTGATTGCTACTGAGGGGCACTAGAAGCCAGGGGGAGAATAGAACCATGAGCCCCAAATCGAGAATAAAAGTGGAGCTCTGTCACTGAGCTCCATCAGCAGCATCAGCCACCTTCCCTGAAGACCCACTCTTAGCAAAACCAGGGAATTCTCACAGGCATCCTCTCTTTAAACTGGAAGCCTGAAAAGAATGAGAAGCCCAAGAAAGGTACCTAAGCTGCTTGTTAAATCGACCTTAAGGCCAATTGTCTGACTATCCAGGTAATGATAAGGCCATGTCCAGGTGACAGGTGGGTGTGTCCTAGGCCCCTGGAAGCTGATGGCTGGTCTTAAGTGGAGCAAGGCACTCTCCTCCTCCCTGAGATCAGCATATGCAAAGTGGAAGAGGCTCAGATCATACCTAAACAACCCTATACGTGCTTCCAAGCTTTTGGCAGAAGTAGTGTGCTTCAGCCCAGGCCAGTGGGATGGACAGTGGGAAGGAGCTGGTGGAAGTTGGCACATCCCGCTCTCATGGTGGGCCTGGCATGCAGCTGAGGTTAGCAGCACAGGGCAGTGGGATGGACAGGGTTCAGAAGGAGCTGGTGGACGTTGGCACATCCCACTCATGGTGGGCCTGGCATGCAGCTGAGGTTAGCAGCACAGGGCAGTGGGATGGACAGGGTTCAGAAGGAGCTGGTGGACGTTGGCACATCCCACTCATGGTGGGCCTGGCATGCAGCTGAGGTTAGCAGCACAGGGCAGTGGGATGGCAGGGTTCAGAAGGAGCTGGTGGACGTTGGCACATCCCACTCATGGTAGGCCTGCCATGCAGCTGAGGTTAGCAGCACAGGGCAGTGGGATGGCAGGGTTCAGAAAGAGCTGGTGGATGTTGGCACATCCCACTCATGGTGGGCCTGGCATGCAGCTGAAGTTAGCAGCACAGGGCAGTGGGATGGACAGGGTTCAGAAGGAGCTGGTGGACGTTGGCACATCCCACTCATGGTGGGCCTGGCATGCAGCTGAGGTTAGAAGCACAGGGCAGGAGGAGCTAGTGGTTCCTTCTCTAGAGATCTCTGGGCAGTCTCTTCCCAACTAGTACTGAAGCAAGATAGAGAAAATCTCAGGGACATGAGGAGGGAAAGGAGTTGTCACCCAGGAGTCCAGCTGAAGCCTCTTGCCAGCAGGGAAGCAAGAATTCCAACACAAGTAGCAGCTGCTTAAGCACAGTCCCTCGGCAGCTCAAGGGCCAGTATCACTGAACATACATGCACACACTCACCAACATTTGTGCACACCTACTTGTATGCCCAACAATGATGTACACACACACACACACACACACACACGAGTGCTAACACACTTTTCCATAGCAGACCCAGCTGTATGCACACACATTCGCACATAGCAGGCCACAGCCATAGGCTGGAACTCACTGATTTACACACATACAGAGAGCTCTCACAATGCCCAACTTCCCAATTGCACCCACAGCTTATATTTAAAGCATTTTCCTGGCTCACCAGTGAAAAATAAATTTCTTTTCTCACTTTCCAGATTTGCTATCATCAACCTGGTGCCAATTTCCATTTAAAAAATGATACCCAAGAAAGAACAAGAACCTAGAAAGAAAATGAATCTGTCTCGACAGGTGGGCTGTGCCAGAGCGTACCTCCAGGGCTGCAGACACCAAACAGCCTGTCTTTGGGGCTGAGATTCAAGGTCATCGGGTGGAGGAGACACGCCAATAGCCATGTTGAGCTATTGCTGTGGGAGAACTATCAGCAGACACGAGAAGTGTGAGGGGGAAGGAGTGAGGGCCTATGGGATACGTATGTAGATGAGCAAGCAGGTAAATGAAGTGGAGAAGAAGGTGAGGTGGTACACACTTGTAATCCCAGCACTCAGGAGCCTAAGGCCAGCCTGGGCTACTTAGCAAGAACTGGTCAGAATGAGAGAGCTAGAGCTCTATTACCAGGCAGATGCCGCTCTCTATGGTCAGAATCTTTGCCACAATGATGGTAGCAGCAGGCTCTCCAAGAGAACAGGGAAGGAAAGGATGTCAAACGTTCTCCAGAGAGTCATTATGGCCATCTGGACTCTCATCAAGAAGTTACTTCTGCCCTTTGTGAAAGTATAAACTGGACGAGAAGAAGGCAGCAGTTCGTTAAAACTCAGCGAAATGAGGGAAACTGGGGGAGACCTTGATTCATTTGCAAGATGCCGTGGTTCAGACCCGAAATGTCCGTACTGGCTTGTGCTTTGAATGCTTAATCCTCAGCTGGTAGTCCTATTTTAGAAGGTTCTGGAAACTAGGAAATGGGGCTCAGCTAAGAGAAGTGGGTCAATAGGGGTGGCCTTTAACCATCATACCTGGTCCCTGGTTCCTATCACTCTGTCTTCTGCTCCTCAGTGGTGTGAACAGTTGTCACCACGTAATCCATCTGCCAGAAACTATTGCTCTGCCATAACTTCCCCACAACAATGAACTGGAATGAAGTGAAACCACAGGACAAAATAAATAATGCCTCCCCTAAGTGGTTTGTGTCCGGTATTTTGTCATAGTAAGGAGAAAAGTAATTAATACACCAGAGCTATGGACCAAATGGATTTATGGTGGGGCATGGTGGTGCACACCTTTAATCCTAGCACGTGGGAAGCAGAGGAAGGCAGATCTTCATGAGTTCAAGGCCAGCCTGGTCTACAGAGTAAGCTCCAGAACAGCCAGAGCTTCAGAGAGATCCTGTCTCAAAAAGACCAATAAATAAATAAATAAATAAATAAATAGGAATTTGCTTCTCAGTTCTGAAGGATGGATGTCCAAAATCAAGGCATTAGTCTAGCCAGTTCTTTCTGAGAACTGGGATGAGAGAGATTACTTTAGGCCTCGCTCCTTGGCTCATAGATAGGATCACCCCTGTGTTATCTCCAGGTCATCTTCCCTCTGTACGTGTTTGCCTGTGTCCAGTAAGATCTACACAGACACCAGTCATACTGGATTAGGGCCCACCCTAATGGCCACATGTTAATTCAGTTACCTCTCTGAGTTACCATCTCCATGTGATATTATATCTTGGAGTTCTGTTAGGAGTACAACAGAGATTTTTGGTGTGGGAAAGGAAAGCATTTCAACCATAACTCCCCCCCCCAAAACCAAAGTGCCTTAATAATGAAATCAACAAGGGCCCTGGGTTGTATTTAGCACTTGTAGATCATAACCCCAGTTCCAGGGGATCCATTGAACATTTACTGACCACCCTCACAGTATTCACAGAAAAGCCAGGCTCTGCAAAGTTTTCCATTTTTCCATTGGAGTCATTTATTGTTCTTGCAAAATAATCTTCCTGGGAGGACAAATGGCTTCATTTGTGTCCCTAATTGAGAATCAGCACAGTCTTTTGTGTTGGCTAGGCTCATTAGAGAGAGGTCCAGGCGGGCTCATTTTCACAGAGCTGGTATACAAAGTCAGCCTCTTATGAAAATCAGGGTTTACAACTTTAAGTGGACAAACACAGTTTTCTCCAAACATTCTAATAAATTTAGTTTCCTGTAACAGATATTCACAGTCTCAAATGTAAAAGTAGACAGTCCTTGGAACTATTAAAATAAACCTTTCAATATTTTAGGAAAGCACTTCACCCCCTTAGGAAATACACTTGGGCAGAAAATCAACTTTATGATGACAAGGTACACAATAAATACAGATTTAACTTGAATTTCCTGGTAAGCTGTATGTAAATATTTGGAGCACTTCTCTAGTCCATCTAAATCCAGGCTAATGGCTGATCCTGAGTTTTGCATTCTCAGATTGCTCCTGCCCTCTCCAGGTACCTGCTGCTCCAGCTCGAAGCCCCTGGCCTCAACTTTTAATCAAGTCTGATCTAAATGTTTCAAATCTGTAAGGTGTTTTTTTTTTGTTTTTTTTTTTTTTTTTGGGTCTTTTTGAGACAGGGTCTCCCAGTAGACCCAGCTGTCCTGGAACTCACTCTGTAGACCAGGCTGGCCTTGAGCTCACAAAGATCCGCCTGCCTCTGACTCCCAAGTGCTAGGATTAAAGGCATGTGCCACCATGCCTGGCCTCAAGTCTGTATGTTTTAATTCTACATAGCTATTGGAAACACTACCAGAGTCTCTTTGTAAGAAGTCAGGACCTTGCGGGGATCTCCAGGAAAATGAAGGCTCTACCATGGAGGTCCAGTAACTTCTTAGGAGCTTCCACTTCTCCATTTTTTTAATTTTTTAAACTATTTTTAATGTGTGTGAGTATACTGTCTGCATGTAGGTTGGTGCACCCATGTCATGCAATGCCGTGGAGGTCAGAAGAGGGCGTCGGATTCCCCTGGGGGCTTGGAGTTAAAAACAGTTTTTAGCCGCCATGTGGATGCTGGGAATTGAACCTGGGTCCCCTGCAGGAGCAGTCGGCACTCTTAACCGCTGAGCCATCTCTCCCGCTCCTCCATTTTTTTTTAAAGAGAAACAGCAATCGCGTCAACTTAGAGTGCTCTGAGAATTGAGATAATGCATTAATGTACACTACGTGATATGTCTCACTTCAGAAACAAAATGGTTCTTCCCCCAGCTGCTGGGCTTGCTATCAGGGCTCAGCCTTCCTCCATCGGCTGCAGAAAACCGCCTTGTTCAGGTCACATCTCCTTCCATGGGTACCTCGTCTCAATGACTGATAGTGCCAGGCTGTGAAAACCTTGTTCTAACTCCAGCCATTCTGGAGAACCCTCCCGGCTCTGGGGCAGGCTGAGCTCTTGAGGGGAACTGCAGCACAGTTCAGTGGCCCCTCTGCCCAGCCCTGCCTCCTACCACGTCTTCCCCAACTGCTGGTTCCAAGACTCCCCCTCTCCTTCACCAACATCCTGCATGCTAATCTTTGACTCTTGAGTCCACGTTCCCAAAAAGAATGATACCCGATGGTATGGAGACAGTTGAGAAAAGTGCATAGCACATAGTGTGCTCTATTAAAGTGCTTGTTCACCTGAAAGAAGAGACAGTGATCGGGGTGGCCTCAATGTCTGGGAAACAAGTGTTCTCCAGATCCAAATTTGTCTTAGAGATAGGAAGTTCTTAAAATGAATGGAGGAAGCTTGTTCTGAGCGTGTGCCTCCCGGCCAGGAGAGCCCTGATCTTACTTCCTGAGGTCAGCTCTGCACTGCTCTGCCCTGAAGCTGTCTGACAGAGATGGACAGAAAAGCAGGAGATGTGCAATGTTCTTCCTGAAGTTTCCATTTTTATTCGTATTTTTACATTTATTTTATATATCCTGCTCATGTGTGTGCACACTAGTGTACACTCATGAATGTGCCACATGCGGAAGTCAGAGGACAACTCACAGGAGTCAGCTCTCTCCTCCCACCATGTGGGTTCTAGAGATGAGATTGAGGCCAGCAAGCTTGGTGGAAGTGCCTTTACCCGCTGGCCCTCCTGAAGTTTTCTGTTTCAGTGTGAGATCTTCACACGACTTCCGCTATTAGAGCTCTGTGTCGTCTGAGAGCAAGAACACCTGGGTCAAAAAGAAGAGCAGAATTTAGAGCACAGAAGAGCAGACACCTGGGCTAGCTCTTAACCAGATGCTTAAGGCAGGACGTAAAGTTTCCATTAAAAGTTTAAATGCGGGGCTGGAGAGCGCTGACTGCTCTTACAGAGGACCCGGGTTCGATCCCCAGCACCCACATGGCGGCTGAGAACCGTCCGAAACTCCAATTCCAGGAGAACTCCAGTTCCAGGGTAATCCAACACCCTCTTCTGACCTCCGCGGCATGGCACGACATGGATGCACAAACCTGCATGCAGACAGTACATTCATACACATACAGAAATAAATAAAAAAATTTTTTAAATTCTTAAAAAAATGTTTAAATGCATAGCTTTTAAAAAACAGACCTGTTGACCAATGGAACAAAACCGAAGATCCAAATCTGATCACATACAATTTCAGCCATCTCATATTTGACAAGGGGGCCAAGAAACCACAATGGAGAAAAGACAGCATCTTCAGCAAGTGGTGTTGGCAAAACTGGATCACCACTTGTAGAAGAATGAAATTAAACCCCTACCTCTCGCCCTGTACAAAAGTCAACTCCAGATGGATTAAAGACCTCAACGTGAAACCCCAAACTCTGAAGGTGATAGAAGAAAAAGTTGGCAGCAGACTACAAGACATAGGCGTAGGAAAAGACTTCCTAAATCAGACAGCAGCTGCACAAGAATTAAGGTCGACAATTGACAAATGGGACCTCATCAAACTCAAAAGCTTCTGTACATCAAAAGAAACAATCAAGGAAGTGAAGAGAAATCCTACAGAGTGGGAGGAAACCTTCACTGCAGATACACCTGACAAAGCATTGATTTCCAGAATATATAAACTACTCAAAAAACAAAGAAAAAAGAAAACAAATGACCCACTCAATAGATGGAGCAAAGAACTGAACAGAGACTTCACAAGTGAGGAATTAGAGATGTCTGAGAAACACCTCAAGAACTGTTCAACATCACTAATCATTAAGGAAATGCAAATGAAAACCACTTTAAGATATCATCTTACTCCAATAAGACTGGCTAGGATCAAGAAAACAAATGATACCAAGTGCTGGAGAGGTTGTGGGGAAAGGGGAATACTCATCCACTGCTGGTGGGAATGTAAACTCGTACAGCCACTATTGAAAGCAGTGTGGAGAACCCTTGGAAGACTTGGAATGAACTTGCCACCCGACCCAGCCATACCACTCCTGGGCATGTACCCTCAAGACTTACGCCACCACAGAGATACATGCACGGCCATGTTTATTGCAGCTCTCTTCACAATAGCAAGGAGCTGGAACCAACCCAAATGCCCCTCAACTGATGAGTGGATAGAGAAAATGTGGTACATCTACACAATGGAGTTCTATGCAGCAGTAAAGAAAGACGACATCAAGAGCTTTGCAGGAAAATGGCTGGAGCTAGAGGACATCATGCTGAGTGAAGTAACACAGTCCCAGAAAAACAAACGATGAATGGTATCCCTCATCTGTGGATGTTAGTGCCAATTACCCAGTTGTAAGTATTTCTTGTGTAGGGCCCCCTGAGCTTTTGTACAAAGCTGTTGGGCATAATGCATTTTGGAAACAACAACAACAACAACAGAAAAGACTGCATCAAAGAACTGACTGAAACAGTGAACTTCTGCTCAAAACAGTCAACTTCCCCATGGAAAATATTGAGAAAGACTAAGAGATGAAAAGCATGTTTGGCAGAATGCATGAGCTCTGGTGGGGTGGGGGGATGGGCGGGAACACGGGTCTAGATTTGTTAAAAATAAATAAATACATAAATTTATGTGGGAAAAAATAAATAAATAAATAAATTTATTTATAATTATTATTGTGTATATAAATAAATATGTAAAAAAGAGCAGAGAGATAGCTCACGCATCGATAACTAGATTAATAAGAAGGATATTCAAGAAAAGTTCATGTGATTTGAAAGGGCTGCACTTTGGAATAAATGAGAATTGGCTTGAGAGGAAATTAGGAAATCACACAGGGACCTGACCTTGTCTGTCCCAGAATCCCCAGACAGAGCAAAGAATCTGAATTTCCCCTGAAGACGGTGGAGCAGCTGCAGGAGTCCCTAGCAGAGCCTACCGTGCGGGGGTTCAGAGGGGGACAGAGGGACCCCTCACCTGGCTACAAGGGATCGCCTTCTAGTTTGGGCTGGTCAGCCAGAAGGCAGAACCCTATGTTCCCTCTTCTAAGTCAAAGCCCTAAAGAAGCCCTGGTTCAGGAAAGCCAGAAGCCCCGCCAGAGGGAGCCGGAGAGCTGGAGCCGCTTCCTGCTGAGCAGCTGCAGTGACAAGCATTTGGGTTTGGTTTGATTATTTAAATGCAATGTGCTTCTCACTGTCACTCCTTGTTTTATATCAACATCTGAGGTGGCCACAACAGTATCCAAATTATCCAGGGACTTGCTCTGCAAACAACAGATGTTCAGCCACCAGCACAGCTGGAAAGCCCACTTTGCTATGGAGTTTTCAGCTGTAAGGCGCCTAGATGTTCTAAGATTTTTTTTTCGGGGGGTGCTGAAACCATGCCAAATCTTTGCAAAGATCTGCCAAGTCTTAGAGTAAGGTTCCTTGGAAACAACTCAGGAAAAGACATTGACACGCCAGTTTCTTGGGAAGTGTCTTGGCTGAGGTACTTGTGAGGCAGTGAAGCAGACAGAGCTAGGTAGAGGGAGTAGCTGACCCTCAGGACAGTGTCCAACGAGGTCTCAGCCAGTCCTACAGGACTGAGGAGGCTCCAGACTGAGAAAAAGAGACCCCAATTGCCACACAGCAACCATCTCTAATACAGGGTTTCATCTAGGATTAAGGAAGTTCCACCAGCACAGGGCAACCCCTAGGGCTGGGCATCTCAGCCACAGAGAGATGGGTCCATGCCTGGAAAGGGAAAGTGGACGGAGCCCCCTCAATATCCACCACCACGGGGATCCAAATCAGCCTTCTGACCCAGGGATTCTCAGCATATAGAATGTAGCCAGTGCTACATACCCCATACAAGGGAGAACGCCTAGTTCAGTTCACTAAATATGGCTTCTCTCATGTGTGGCGTAAGGAAAGTGACATCCAATGTCAGGAAACAATGATGCCAGAAGCCTGTAAGCAGCAATGAAGCACAACCAAGACCCCTGCTGTAGAGAAAAGACCTGGAGAAACCCATCTGTACAACTGTGTTTTAATCAGGATATCACCGCACACACTTGTGAAAGGCCTCCTTGAGACTCTTTCCCCAGACAAGGAAGTGAGGGTGTGCAGACTTGTGTAGGTCAATTCAGACCTAGGGTCACACACTCGGATGCCTAAAGAAATCAGGAGAACAGGTGAATGTCATTATTGGATGAAATGAGTTGGGGGGGGCAGGGTGAGCACAAGGTGGAGGGAACACATGCCCGCTCTTGGTGGATGGATCAAAATCAGGACCCAGTTCCAACTAGTAGCAACCAAATGGGAATGAGGTCCTAGTGAGGCCAAAGCTGTCCAGTACACTGGGACTCCAGGTTCCTATTTTAGATGTCTTGATTTTGAAATTAATTCAAATATTTTAACATTTTTTATTTATCTTTTTTCTTTATCATTTTTATTCCATGTGTATAGTTGTATTATCTGCATGTATGTAAGTGCATCCAGGTCATGCAATGACCTCAGAAGCCAGAAGAGGGCATCAATTCCTTTGGAACTGGAGTTAGGATGACTTAGCTACTATGTGGCTCCATGGATTCAAACCCAGGTCCTCTGGAAGAGCAGGCAGTGCTCTTAACTGTTGAGCTCTCTCTCCAGCCTCAATTGAAATATTGTAAAACCCTTTGCAGCTTACAAAAGGACTCATCTGTAGACATGGTTTTTGTTCCTGGGATATTAATGCATGATTTCAGATGTCAGTTACCCCAGACAGAGCACTGTAAGAAGTCCTGCATGGAATAACACAGACTGTGCATTGACCGCTATGGATCTCCTGTGTTTGGCAGCATGGGTGGCCCTGGGCTGGACAGTGAGGACCATACTGGCTAGCATTAGTGATCCTAAATTGGACAGTGAGACTCAGTGTTCTCATCTGTATCGGTGACAGAAATTTCCCCTTTAGTGGATATTTGTTAATGTTTGGAGAAATGTTTTATTGTCACAACTTGGGGGTTTCCTCAGTATCCAGTGTTTAGAGACCAAGTACATTGTTAAGTGTCCCACAACACAGCCACCTCTACCCCCTCAAAAGACCACCTGTCCTAAAACTCAGTGTTGTCACCCTCGAGGAACTGTGGTATAGACTATCATAGATGAAAGTACAGGCAGACCTGAGCTGGAAAGGTCAAGGAACCTCGACTTACCAACAGGGACGGTTCGGTCCACGAACAGAAGTGTACAGCAGTCCAAACTGTTACCCACTGGCCACACGCAGTCGAGTATCTTCGAAGTGGCTGGTGAAACAAAGTAGCTGAATATTTTATTGCATCTTATTCCACTTCATATTTCATGAAACCTAAATACCAACCAAATATTTCTAATTAAGTATTAACACCTGAAGTGAGGCATGCAGGGAGCAGAACATACTCACTGGACTGTAGTCATCAAGTAAAAAAGGGTGAAATATCTCATTGATAATTTGTATGCATGTGTGTTCATGTGAACGCAGGTGTACATGTATATGTGGATGCAGGTGTGTGTGTATGTGTATGAAGGGACAGTTCGGGTGTCATTCCTCAAGCACAGCCTACTATGGTTTTTTTGAGACAGGGTCTCTCACTGGTCTACTCAAGGATAAGCAGCCTTCGCTGGCTGCCCAGGAAGCCCCAGGGATCCACCTGTCTCTGTCTCCCTAGTGCTGAGATTACAAGTGCACATATCATGCCTAGCTTTTATGTGGGTTCTGGAAATCAAACTCAGGTCCCCGTGCTTGCCAGCTGAGCAGTTGCCACTGAGCTACCTCCCTAGTCCTTGTTGCTCATTTTTACATTGATTCTGTGTTGGTTTCATGATGGTTTTGAGCAATTGACTTAAATAAATACAACACTGATTCCAACTGCTTCTTTCTTTTTGAATGTGTTTGCTACACTTTGCACACATGTGGTACATATTATAGTCCTAATGGATGGAGCAGGTGTTCAGGATGCCTTATGTTCTCCTGCTGGGTGGTGTTGGGCAGGACAGTCAACTATCCAGAATTTCCCGGTATGGGTGACCCTTGGTTGAACAAGGTAGACCACTCTGGATTAGTGAGTTTGTGAGTCTAGAGCAGAACAGGGAGGACCATTCTGGATAGGGAAGTGCTTTGGAGGGTGCAATGAGAGGAATCAGTTAGAAGGTGGGTCACACAGATTCCTGTGAGTAAAGGGCTCCCCTGAAGGCAATGGGTGTGTTAAGCAAGAGAATGGGGTCATTGGTTTTGTGCTCCATGAAGATTCTTCTAGCAGCAGAGAATAAAATGGAATGGAACCAGTTATGGTGGCACATGGCTGTGATCCCAGCACTCAGAAACAGAGGGAGAAGACCATGAGTTTGAGGTCACCTTGGGCTACATACTAAGACCCTGTCTCAGGAAGGAAGATGCCCAGCAGATATCGTGGCTCTATATTCCTCCTTGTTCCATGCTCTGTGCCACTTCCTACCTATGCCAGTGACCACTAACAAATGCTTGAGTGAAGCAATCAATTAATCAATCGATGTAAAGAGGCTAAGGGACCCTCTACGTTCTGTTCTCTTGTCTAGGGCGGCGGAAAGACCTTTTTTTCTTCTCTCTTCTGAGGATACATTAATTCCCAGCACCCCCCTTGTCTTACAAAACAAAATCAGAGCAAAGAAAATCTACCGGACCTGCAAAGCAGAACATCCCTCTGGTGGACTTTGCCACTCACATTCTTCAGTGAGATTATTACACAGCAGGAGGTAAAAGTCAGAAAGCCCAGTACCCATGCTCCCGGAACAATTTGCTTCTTTCCTGTGCAGAGGGAAGACACGGTGCCGACTGGAACCCCAGGAGCTGGGAGACTGTCCTTGGGAGCCAGAGGGACGGCAAAGAAGTAAGAGTGGGGGCCTCGGTGAAGATGGTACAAATGCCACCTGTGGCAGCGACTCCAGCACAGGGCACAGAGCTGGTGTGGTCCGGGTTATGTGGTGTTGGGCAAGTGGGCACCAGCTCCCAGGCTCCACCCTGGTCCCCCAGGATGTTTTTTTGGGAGGTCTCTGGCTCTGGGGGGCTGCGGTTTCCTCAACAAGGAAGAGGATAAATGGAACTTTCCTTGGGCTCCTGGCTGAGTGGAGCACATGATGTCTCCTCTGTGGAGTGTGTCCAATGAGGAAGACACTAGGAAGTCCCAGAGGGGCACTTCCGTGGAAAGCCAAAGAAAAAGAAGACAGGAGTAGTAGAGACCTGCCTGAGCAGACATCGGCTCTCTGGGGCCGGTGGGGCCGGCTGTCCCTTCTACCAACTCCCAAATGCTCCAGGGAGTTTTCCCTCCTTCCCTTCCTGCAGGGCGGCACTGCCCCACCCTGCCCTAAGGTAAACACAGCGGGGCAGACACTGTCCTATAATTCAGGAAGGGCAGCAGCCTCCTTGCAGGCAACTTGCTATCCCGAAGCTGACTTCCTGGCTGAGGACTCGAACTCATTTTCAGGCACTGTGTCCTGAAGCTGGGAGAGTCTGAGAGACTGAGGGGTTCTTCACACACACACACACACACACACACACACACACTCACACAACTCCACTTTCACTACCTGTTCCCAGAGGGGAAAACTCTAGCAGAAGAAATCGGGGTCTCAGGAAGGTTGGAGAGGCTCCGGAAATGACTGTCAGTGAAGTGCTTGCCACGTAAGCAAACAGCCCAGTTCCATCCACATCAGCGTACACATAAAAAAGCTAGGCACGACACAGGTGCACAAACCTACATGAAGACAATACATTCATACACATAAATAAGTGAATAAATAAATAAATAAATAAATAAATAAATAAATAAATTTTTAAAGCTAGGTTAGTGGTGTATGATTATAAAGACAAAGCCAGGGAGAATCTGGGGACTCACGGACCTAACCGAAGCCTCAGGTCCCAGACTCAAAAAACAAGATGGACAGCAGCTGAGAAACGCCACCTGAGGCTGACCTCAGTGCATGCCTCTGCAGACACATGAACACACACAAAGGAAGGTGGGGAATGGAACTCAGAGAAAGGTAAGGGCTTGAACAGAGGGCGGGGGAGGTTTCCCTCAGAAGAAGACAAAGAGAGAACCCCCAGCACATTCGAGGAGCCTAGAGATTCCCGATTAGCCAAAAAGTTTACTTCAGTGATGCATATGAATTATTGATGGTTCCCCTGAAACGGTAATAAAAAAAAAAAAAGATTCTCCGTGATTGGGTTCCTTCTTCATCCAGGGAACATACCACACAAATACTGAGTCCACCTCCCACGTGGCACACCTCCCACGTGGCACCACTGCCCCTCCATGGCTCCTATCCGAAGATCCAGAGACCATGGATCTTGCACCTATCTTTTCCCACATTGTGCCTTCCCCTACTTCATCCTAGATTCCAAATGCTCCACTGCAGTTCTCCTTCTTACACTTCCCCAGTCTCCCAGGCCTCCACCTCCGAATGCCTGTTGCTATTTATTTATTTATTTTACTTACTTAATTATTGGTGTTTTTGAGACACAGTCTCCCTGTCACCCCAGCTGTCCTGGAACTCACTATGTACACCAAGCTGGCCTTGAACTCACAGAGCTCTGACTGCCTCTGTTGCAGGGGAGACACACCTGGGTTCAAACTGTGGCACAGGCTATGCAATTTGGGTAAGTGACCTCATCTGGCAGGAACTGAATAGTCATAACTGCAAATAGGAGGTCTTTTTGTTTAAGCCTCTGTAGTGTCTACCTGGAATGCCCCCCAAAGACCCATATGTTAAAGGCTTGGTCCTCAAGATGGTGCAGTCTGAAGGCAGCAGGCCCTTTAAGAGGTAGAGCTTAGTGAGAGGTCCTTAGGTTACCCAGGGCAGGCATCTGAAGGATGCCATAAGATTTAACCCCGCCCCATTTCTTTTTTGCTTTCTGGCTGCTGGGTGAGTGCATTTTGCGCTACCACACATTCTTACCATGGTGGGCTGCCCTCACCACAGGCCCAAAGCAACTGATCCCATTAATCATGGACCAGAATGTCCAAAACAATAAATCTAAACAAACCTTTTCTCTTTATAGTTGATTATCCCCTGTTATTTTGTTACAGTGGTGAGAAACTGACTAACACAGGGTCCCAGTGAATAGACAAAAGGAGATTATCTAGCGTGAGATCAGAAGAGAGAGCATTGTGATCAGCATCAGTCATGAGGCATCTCAGAGATCAGAGACCCAGAGACGCTATGCATTTTCTTCAAGATCCCACAGCAGGCAGGCAGCCAGGCTGGGCTTCACACTTGGGTTTCCTGGATTCAAGTTTAGGGCTGTTTATTCCTTTGTGTATCTTTTTTGAACTTGGTTTCCAAACAAAACAGGAGAACGGGCAGACAGCCCAACAGCTACAAAATGACCAACCAGGGAACTTGACCTTGTTTGTAAAGCATCCAAACCTTCCTCTCCCACCCGCACCCCCAGCTCAGGAAAGAAGGGCAGAGATCGGCAAGCACAGCCTTTTGTAAATTCCCCAGAGGCCACTGGCCATGGGCCATGAAGGAAAGATTGCAGGGAGCCTCAATTGAACACTTAGAAAATGCACACTGCTGCCCTCCAGTGTCTCCGTTAAGAAGGTCCGCCTCTCCCAGGCTTGGTATTCATGGGCCAAATGGAAAAAAAAAAAGTATGTGAGGAACAAAACAGGAGTCATTGAAGCTTTTAAAAAAAATGTTTTAAGCTAAATTGAATTTTGTAGGTTTTGCTGCTTGAAGCTCTCTAGTGCTGCCCTCTAGTGGCGGATTATATAGCAAAGCCATCTGTCACAACCAATTTGAATTTAAATGTTAGTGAAAATTAACCCAAATTAAACTTGGTCCCATGTTCCAAGTGCTCACTGGCCACGTGAGTTTCAGCCATCACTATTACCCAGCACAGCTAGAGAACACTTCTGTCATCACAGAAAGTTCCATTGGATAGGGCTGGCAGCTGCAGGGGCCCCTTACTGCTCTGAGTGGGAAGTGCAAGCCCATCAATCACCAAGGGGCTCAGCCTGCCTTCCTCTCCTCATTTTGAGCTGCTCTGCTTCTTTGAGACACTGAGGTTCATAGCGTGGTTTTCTCAGGATCAGTACAGCTAAAAGTAAAATGTTGAGACTCAGGCTTGGCCCCATGCACAGCCAGCAAACACTCACATCCCTTTCAAGCTCCTACTGTCCTACAGCCTGGGGTGGGGCCCTTCATCCTGTCCTTCCCAAGCACAGCCTAACTCTGTGTCAGGCCACTGCCCAACAGCCTTGCACAAGAAGGGGCCGTGCACTGCCATGGTCAAAGGCAGAACAAACACTGTGGTGTGGGCTGGGCTCTCCTCTCCACAGCAGAGCCTTTTCCCTGGGCTGCTGTATTTTGTCAGCCAAGAGTCGCGAGTGGACAGAGACAGAGGCAGGACAGATGCTTTTAAAACAAAGAACAGACAGTTTGGGAGAAATTTATTTTTTTGAGGATGGGTCTTGTTCTATAGCCCAGGCTGGCCTTGAGCTCAGCCTCCTGGGTGCTATGATTAAAGACAAACACCACTGTGCCCTTAGTAGTTTTTTTAATGACAATACACATATCAAATGCATATAAGAATACACATGCTAGCTATACACACACATGCACAGATTAAAAACAATTAAGGACACACATGCTTGTTAATACTGGCTGGCATGGGCTGGAGAGATGGCCTAGCAGTTAAGAGCACAGACTGCTCTTGCAGAGGACCTGGGTTCAATCCCCAGCACCCACATGGCGACTGAGAACCATCTTTAACTCCAGTTCTGGGGGAATCCGACACCCTCTTCTGACCTCCAAGGCATTGCACAGCACGGGTGTACAAACCTACATGCAGACAGTACATTCATACACATAAAAAATAAAAAAATAAAAATACTGGCTGGCAGCCCCACATCGACAGCTTTCCAGGAGACAGCCATGGTGTCCCCCAACTCACTGCAGAGCTGTTCCTCTTGAGGTGATGGCCTTCCAATTCTCTGTCTCATAAATCTCTCGGGTCCAGAAACAAGTACCCAGGAAGGCTGTTTGGACACATGCAAGCAGCCTCACAACAGGGTGACAGGCAAGGACTGAAAGCAAAGAGAGTGACAGACAAGAAAACCCAGGTGCTAGATGGTGGCCCACAGACAACAGCGACAATGGAAGCAAGCACATGCCATGCCCAGACACCAACCCAGCTATGGAAGGTACCAGAGACACATCTGTACCTCCCCAGGACCACCAGGAGCCCAGGTCAGACCTAAGCCATAGCGGCCAAACAGAAGGGAAGGGAACAGGGTGAATGGCCAGGCTGGCGACACAATGGGACATGTCAGGCACCGAGTGGAAACAGAAATGTTTGTGGAAGCTGAGTGGAGGAAATGCCCTGCCTATAATTGTCCCAAACAGGAAAGAGCCCAAGTACAAGTGGAAAGATGGATAAACAGAAGGCAACAGATTGCATTGTATATAGTATATAATAGAATATTGCCCAGCATGGAAGCCCAACTTCCATACAACAACAACAAATGAATCTCACAGGCATAAAACTAAGTGAAGGAACATACACTGGGGAACTTGTGACTGTGGGACTGTTTTTTTCTTATACAGTTTGGTAACTAGCCAGAGTACTCTGTGTGGTCAATATATGCTCACCTCTGTCAGGGAGGTGCTGCCTTGCTCAAGGTATGAACTTGGGAGGGATGTCAGGGAACTTCTGGGTAACTAGAAATTTATTTTGTTTTCATTGAGACATACATTTATAACGTGAATTCACTGGGTGTACGCTATTCTTCAATATTTTTTTTTAAGACAGAGGAGCCTGCTAGCTATGGCTGAGTTTGAATCAAATGAAGAAGCTTCACTGCTGGTAATTGCATCTGCTGGGCCTGCCCTGCAGGGGGCACCTTTCTTGCCCACCGGCTCCTGCTGTACTCTTCCTGGGGACTGTCAGATTACCCCAGCAGGTCTCACAAAGGGAGTCTTGAAGAGAATATTCAAAAACAGACAAAACCCCACCCCTCCTAGAGGGGAGCTATTGGGTTCAGGCACACCCCACACCCATCCACTCTTCAAGGCCCCCAAGGTAGAGAGCCTCCCCTGAAGGTGCACAGGAAGGAGAGGCAGGCAGGGCAGGGTACATCCCCTGATTCTTCCAGACCACTCCTGTCAATTACAAGTCTAAGCATATAGAACTTGCAGCAGAAGCCTTTGACTCTGACACCCTCACCCCCAAGGGCTCATGCACCATGCCAGGTGCCGAGCTCCCAGGGTGTGCTGGAAGCCCTTGTTCCTAAGGGTCTTGCAGAAACACTTCTATGGGCATAAGGGTGTTCAAGTGATGTGCCCATATTTGCATAGGGGACACATCACCATAGCAACTATGCTGGAGTCTGGAGAGTTTGGAGGCAGCTAATCTTGGCCTCAAGAGTGGCCCAAGTCATGAGAGAGCCAACCAGGGAGATGGTTGCTATAAGTGCAGAAGGAAGCCCGGTCATGAGCTTCTTAGAAGGAAACGTTCTCCAAAACTATAGCTGATATATGAAGGTCTTTAAAAAAATGAAAAAGGGGCCAGAGAGATGGCTCAGCAGTTAAGAGCTTGCTGCTCTTACAGAGGACCCAGGTTCAGTTCCCAGTACCCACAGGGCAGCTCAAAACCATCTGTAACTTCAGTTCCAGGACTCCCTCTTTCTTCCTCCATGGGCTCCAGGCACACACATAGTATGCACATAAACATACAGACAAACACTCATCTACATAAAATAAAAATAAGTAAAAACAATTAAGGGAAAGTTGAATAGCAGAGCTGCTCTGTGTACCTAAACCCAAGAACATAGGCCAAGAGCAGATTTGGTCCCCAAACAGAGTGTCCATTTTGGAAATATTGGGAAGGCTGTGAACTAAATGGGCCTAAAATTCAAAAGAATAATCAATTCCAATTCTGAGTATCAATTAGAATATAGGATAAAGAAGGCAAAATACTTGACCACTGGTGGCCAACTCTAGTGGAGACTTGAGAAGTGTTCTTTTTTTTTGGTATTTTTGAGACAGGGTCTCCCTTTAGTCACAGCTGGCCTGGAGCTTGCTATGTAAACCAGGCTGGCCTTGAACTCACAGAGATCTGCCTGCCTCTGCCTCCGTAGTGTTGGGATTAAAGCCATGAGCCACCGCGCCTGGCTGAGAAGGGTTCTATAACAATGTGTTAGCTAAAGTAAGTAGCATTATCTGCACTAAAACCCAAGTCCCAAATCTTGGTCACTTAACAAGATAGTGGCTTATTTCTGGTTCTCATCACTAACTAGTAGAGGTAGTCCACCAAGAAAGTTCCTTTCACAGCTTTTCAACTTTCCAATATGGACTGAAGTCTCAGGTCTCTCCAAAAATCCTCCAAACCTTCAGTGCCAGATGGGGACTGCTAAGACATCCAGCTTGTGGACTGGGCTACTACTGGGGTTTCTGCTTCTTCAGAGTATAGACTGCCATTGTTGGACTACCCAGGCTGTATCATAGAGACCAATACAGGAAGATCAAGACAGGATGCATTGCTTACTGGACCTCATTTGGTAACCATGGGAAGGGAAAACCCCAGTGTGGAGCACAAGGGCAGAACTAATGGTGGTTTGGGCTTGCCAAGGAGGAGCCTTCAAATATGACATCTTTCAGCCTAATAAAAAAATCATAAGCTGAAGATGCTAAAACCTATGATATATGTGGCATGCATATGTGCATATTTTGGAGTGATGCATATTGGAAGGAATAATAATAACAAGAACAACAACAACAGAAAAGTCTGCATCAAAGAACTGACTGAAACGGTGAACTTCTGCACAAAACAGTAAACTTCTACATCAAGAATTTTGAGAGAGACTGAGAAAAATATGAAAAACATGTTTGGCAGAATGCATGAGCTCTGGTGTGGTCGGGGGTCAGGGAGGAGGGCACAGATCTAGATTTGATTTGTAATGTAATTTGATTTGTATAAAACGCACAGAGCTTCAATAAAACATTGGGGAAAAAAAGTTCCTTTCAAGTGTCTACACAGACATCCAGGCTCCTTGCACTTTACACGTGCCCCCAGTCCCATCCGACAAAAGGCTCTATAATCAAGGAAGAAGAGAACGGTAGACTATGAAGGATCCTGCAGTAGGGCTGACAACCTGAACTAAAGGTGACACAGAGCCCACTAGCTACAACATATGCCCAACCTACCTGCAAGGGACGCTGAGAAACAGAACCTTCCTGTGTGTCCAGGAGGCAAAGCAGAGTGCACGATGGCCTGGCCACTACTGTAGCCTCTGCCATAAGCTTTAGTCCAGATGAGGATGAAAGAGCTCTGCAATTGGTTGACAATGTCTGTCACTGTCTTGTGAATGGGACAATCAGCTCTAGGACTGGGGGAGAAAGGCATGAATGGATATAAGCCCTTCTCTGAGGAACACATCTGTACTTCTAGAGATCCCTGATGTTTAATCACTGATATCAGTACGCGGAAGATGAGATATTTCTTCCACAGGTCACCTTTCTTCCTACTCTGGTCTTCCCAAGCCCATTGAAAAGAGGACAGAAAATGCTATATAGTCTCTCAAAATACCTCCTACCCCCTTTTCCAATCCACCTAGTTCTGTCCTAGCCCACCCCTCCCTGAGCAATGAAAGCCAAATACATGAACCATTATTGAGATATGACAGGTTGTGGGAAGATCCAGTTTGAATTAGGGACTAGTTCCCAGCTATCATCCCTCAGGGCACAACATGGAAGTCATGGGGTTCCTCTGACCCCACCCTGAGAGGGAGCAACTCATGGCCCAGGCACATGATGCTAGGCAGGGCAGCAGCATACAGGGGCCAGAGACTGAGGTCTGTGATTGGCTCTCAAGGATGACGTCATTTTGCTTATAAAAGTGATTCAGGACATGCAATAAATTGACTTCTCCATTGCCATCATCACAGAATTCCCAGCTCCATTATTTTAAATGTACACAAGCCAAAGCAGGCCTGGATTTTGAGTGTTGGTGGCTAGTGGGTTGGATGGGGATCATTGAGATTGCTAACTTGGTAAGCTAGCATGGGGTAGGACAGAGACAAATCAGGTCACCAACCTGTGGAGTGGATCGTGTGTGGGTGTAGGCTGAAGGTGGGCCATTACCCACCAGCCTGAAATTCCTGTCCAGAAGCCAACAGTCTTTGGGCAGGTGAGTGGATACAGCCATATGGAAAGCATTCTGCTTCCCAGGCTAAGGACCTCGGCTGGAAGTACCGCTCGGGTTGGGTTATGAAAGTGACCAACTGAACTCTGCATCAAGGCGTCAGTTCCCCAGCAGTGACCGCAGGCAGCGACTGTTCCTCTTCCCTTAGCAGAACTTCGTTGTAGCTGCTCATAGCAAGAGAAGCTTCCTACAACAGGTAGACACAAAGATGGCTGCATCTAAGTCTACAGAGCCCAGAAGTGAGCCCTGGAATTAGGGTTGTGACAAACACACCTTGAGATAAGGGAGCTGACTGGGAATATCAGGGTGAACCCAATGTAATCAAGAGGACCTCTATGATGGATGGTCAGTGTTAATGGCCAACTCGGTAGAACTAGAATCACCCTGGAGATGGGCCTCTGGGCACCTTTGCGGGGGATTATCTGGAGTATATTGGTTGAGTGGAAAGACAGCCACTGTGGGTATCACCATTCCCTAAGCAGAAGATCCCGGAATGTAATCAAGGGGAAAAGCATGCATGGCTCCTCCCTCTCTTCTGATCGCAGACCTAAGATGTCCACCTGCTTCAGCTCCCCCTGCCCTGACTCCCTCAGCACGCGGACTGACTGCACCTTGAACTGTGAGCTAAAATAAACTTTTTCTCCCTTAACTTGCTTCTGTTAGGCATTTTGTGGGGGAGGTTGTTTGTTTGCTCCGTGTTCTAGTTTGTCTTCAATGCTGTGACAAAACACTCTGATAAATACCAACTTGGAGAGGAAAGGGTTTATTTGGCTCACATATCCCAGGGAGCCCAAAGTAGGAACGCAGACCAGGAACCTGGAGGCAGGAGCTGAAGCACAGGCTATGGAGGAACGCTGCTTACTGGCTTGCTCCCCTGGCCCATGCCCAGCCTGCTTTCTTATGCAACACAGAACGATCTGTCCTGGGGTGGCATCACCTGCAGTGGGCTGGGCCTCCCACATCACTCAACAATCAGAAATACACCCCACAGATCTGGCTACAGGCCAGTCCAATGGAGGCAACCCAGCTGCGTCAGGTTGACCCTAAAGTATCCAGCACACTTTGTTTTGTTTTGTTTTGTTTTGTTTTTCTTGCCTTTTGTTTTTTGAGACAAGGTCTCACTTTGTATACCTGCCTAGCCTGAAGCTACTTATGTAGACGAGGATGGCCTCAGGCTCACAGAGATCCACCTGCCTCTGTTCCACTAGTGCTGGGATTGGGCCTGGTTTATCATAGTAACAGGAAAAGAAAGTAAAACTCTCCCGGAAGTGGAAGAGAGTCAAGGAAGATGTTACTAGAGAAACAGATGAGAGAGGCATACACGTGCTGGCTCTGAAGACAGAAGGGACCACAAGCCAAGGAAGATGTTACTAGAGAAACAGATATGAGAGGCATACAAGTGCTGGCTCTGGAGACAGAAGGGACCACAAGCCAAGGAGTGCAGACAGCCACTGCTATGGTTAATAATGACTGCCATTAACAGAATCCAGAACCACCTAAGAGACAAACATCTGGGCACCGCTGTGTGACACTTCTAGACTGGGTTAAATGAGTTGCGGAGACCCATCCTGCATTTGAATGGCACCATCTTAGGGGCTGAGGTCCCTGATTGAATAAAAAGGAGAAAGGAATCTGAGCACCAGCCTCTCTCTCTCTCTCTCTCTCTCTCTCTCTCTCTCTCTCCCTCGCTCTCTCACTCTCTCGCTCTCTCACTCTCTTGCTCTGGCTCTATCTCCCTTCTCCTTCCTGACTTCTGATTCAGTGTGACCAGGTGCCTCACACCTCACACTCCTGTCAAGACTTACCATACTCTGAGCTCAAACCGTGAGTGGAAATCAACCCTTCATTGCTTAAGTTCCTGTCGGTGGGTATTTTGTCACAGCAATGAGAAAAGTATCAAAAAGCAGGGACGGGCCATGTGTAATGGTTTGAAACTGAAGATCCCCCCCGCAGGCTTGTGTTTTGAGCGCTTGTTCCCGCTGAGGATGGCTTTACTTCAGGAAGCTATAGAACCTTGGAAGGTGGGGCCTGGTTGACAGAAGTGGGCCTCTAGGAGTGGGCCTTTGAAGGTAACAACTAGGCCAGCCTGGTTCAAGCCCTACTCTCTGCTTTCTGACCTGCCGCCTTGTGAACGACGCTCCACCAGACTCTGACCCTCTGAAACTGTAAGGGAAATTAAATCTTCCCTCCCATATAAGTTGATTGTGTTAGATACATTGTCACAGTGATAAGAAAAGTAACTCATGCAGGAGGTAGCAGTCTTCTCTGAAGCTTCCAGAAGGCACACAGCCTGCTGGGACCATGATGTCGACCCAGGAAGACTTCTGACCTCCAGACCTGTTAAGAGCATAGGTCTGTATTGTTATTTCAGTACTAAAGGTATGGTGGTCTGCTACAGTGGCAAGAGAGAACCAGCACACGATGGGATTCGTGGCCGGCTACGGGGTCTACGGAAAGAACGGAGCTGGGAGCACTCAGCTCCCTAAAATCCACTCTGAGAAGGTGGGCATCACAGCACCCATCAGTACATGACAAGACCGCAGGACAGGCTCAGTGTGAGACTGTGGAGGGAGATGGAGGCCACGCCTGGTCCAGTGTCTGGCACATAATGGGTGCTTTGTGAATGGGCAGCAGTGACTAGGAAGGGGATCGTCCAGGAGAAGTCAAAGACTTCTGAGACTGGGAGTCAGGGAAGGCAGGTAAGCTCAGGAGCTCTAGGAGCCAAGAACGATGTCAAGGAACCTCTGGGAAAGCTACAGCTGGGCTGGCAACAGGACACAGGAAGAAGGAAGGGGAAAGCCTAGAACCTGGGGTGACCCGACAGCTCATCAGCTGCAGCACCCCGTGTTCAAAGCCTTCTATGTGCTGGACACCCGGAGGACAGATTCTATTTTTACCTCACGAGGGATAGCTGTAGATGCTACACGTGGGCAGCTGGCAATGGGCCACACTGTCCCTTCATCTGAGGGAAGTAATTCCTGTCTCCCAGGTGATAAACTGAAGCACAGAGTTCAATTTACCTGCCCCAAAGCACAAAGATAGAGGCTTGGATTCCAAACTAAAGTGGGATGGGGGAGCAAGCATTAACTAAAGTGGGATGGGGGAGCAAGCACTGGTCCCAGGAAGACCTCTGAGCCATCTCCTCCTCTTCCCCAAACCCACCACACACTGGTCAGCACTGCCCAGTCTCTACCACAGAAGTCCATCCCGCAGCTAACAAGGGGCTCCGGATGGGTGAAAGATCGGGATTGGTGATCCCACTTCACCCACCCTCGCAGCTGCCAGTCCTAGCCCTTCAAAGATAATTCTCCCTAATGTTTATCATTGTTGCAAGTATTTATTGGCCAGTCTCTCTCAAAATTTATGCCAAATCAATGTTGGAGCAACAGCTCAGCTGCAAGGATTGATTTCTTTTATTTAAGATGGAACTAGTTTAGTTTGGAAGCCCCAAGCAAAAGTCGAACACTGGCTGAAAAGAAAATGCTTACCATGAGCTAGCGGGAGGATCCCTGGGAATCCTTCCAGAAGCTCCTGAAGGTCAGTGGCCTTGGCCTTCAAGGCTAGGGCCTGGGAACTGGCACAGTCTGTAGCAAGGAAGACTAGCAAGCAGGAACATAGTCACCAACCAGCTCCATGTCCAGAAGGCAACACTGAACATTGCCTTAGAGGGGCAGGGAAAGGTGTCCTTCCCACGTGAAGAACCAGACCCAGAAAGGTTAAGGAACTCACCCAAGTCGCATGCATAGCTAACTTGAGTTTGTCTCTATGTAGATGAGACTTCCCTGAATCTGGTGGCTACAGCTTTTTTTTTTTTTTTTGAGACAGGGTCTCCCTTTAGTCTCTGCTGGCCTGGAGCTTGCTATGTAGACCAGGCTGGCCTTGAACTCACCGAGATCTGCCTGCTGGGATTAAAGGCGTGTCCCATCACGCCCAGCTGCCTAGTTTCTTAAACCATGTCACAAAGTGACTTGTCCTGAATCAGGGCACACAACCCCATAGGAATAACTGGAAACATTCAATCTTGCTTCCCTAACAGCAACTGGGCATCCAGATCCGGGTAAACAGCACTACTCCCACATCATAAACACAAATATACAATAACTATAAATGTCTTCATGATCCATTGAGGTGTAAGCCCTAAGTGTTCATGTGAAATCTGTCACAGGTCTTAGAACTCAGGAACAAATATTTACCATAGAAACCCCAAAGTAGTACAAACAATGCCTACTTTCCATATATCAAAGCTACCATTCTCTAGAGTCACTAAGAACTTTTTAAAGTGGTCTAAGGGCTGGGGAAATGACTTGGTCTGTAAAGCGCTATATAAAAAGCCAGGTGCAGTGAGATGCACCTGCAAACCTGGTACTGGGGGGCGGATACAGGAGGGTCCCTGAAGCTTTCTGGCCAGCTATTCTCCCCTGCTCAGTGAGCTCCATATCCAGTAAGAGAACCTGCCTCACAAAATAAGCTGGAGAGTGACTGAGGATGATACCCAACCTTAACCTCTGACTTGAACACACATGTGCACTCACACAAAGAACATGTCCACACACACCAAAAAAATGTCCTCAAAGAACTAATGAAGGAAGGATGGCCTTAACTATTATTTCCCCAGTCCTATACCCCAGTGCTGGCAGGGTCTCCCAGCCTCTCCCGGAGTATCCCCAAGGAAGAGGGACACTACCTCCCTTGCCTCCAATTCTACTTTAGGTTAAACCTCTCGTGCATCACCATGCTTTCTCAGAAAGGAATGAACACAGTGCTCTATCCATGGTCTGTCCAGGCCAGAGACTCTAATGGAGTCTTGGCCCTGAGTAACACTCTGTAACCTACCAACTCTGTTGATCTTAGGCAAATTATGAAACCTCTCAAAGGCTCAATTTCCTGATCTGTTGAATGGGGTTCAATGGTAATACTAAGGGCTGGAGGCAGAGCTCAGTAGTAGAGTACTTGCTTAGCATATGCAAGGCCCTGAACTAAGTCCCCAATACTGTAAAAAGTACATATACAAATAAGCAAGTAATATCTACTTCCTCTGTTCTTATGATACCTAATAAGGAAATCCATGTCAGCCCAATTTATTTTTATCATTGTTAGCATCCCAGCTATACATTAAGTGTCCTTTCTTTCTCTCATATATACTAGCCATGCCTTTGCCTGGCCACTCCTGACTTTATATTTTAAGCTCAAGTTCAGGACTTATACTTGAATTATTATATAATATTTTGAACTATTCTCTACCCTGTCAAAACCTTTTGATCCTGTCTCGGACCCTGGTCCCTTCCCATCTGGGTCTGAATGGCCCATCCACCAGGTGGGTGTCTTCTGCTAAGTCACTGAAAGAGCATGCTCATCTCAAAGGACTTGTACTAGAGTCCTGTAGAGACTTTCCTCTGAGTTGCTGTTTCTCAAACTGTTCTTTGGCATTCTTGCTTCCCATAAAATTCCAGTTGTGTTTGGGAATAAAGAAACTACAAGCAGAGGCTAAAATAGCATTAACACAAGCAAGCAGAGACACTGTGTCTAATAGAGAGCTTCCCTGCCAGGGTTTACCTTCAGTGATATGAGCTCTTAAATTCTTTTTTTTTTTCTAATTAAATTAGTTTTTATTGATGCTTTGTACATTTCATACATTTTTTCCAATTCAGTTCAGGCTTATTTCCCTTTCCCTCCCCCCCCACCCCCACCCCATCCCAGATCATGCATTCTGCCATAACTGTCCTGCATCTTTCTCTCAGTTTTTTTTTTTTTCATTTTTGAGCTCTTAAATTCTACTGTCCATTCTGAGCTGTGTGTGTGTGTGTGTGTGTGTGTGTGTGTGTGTGTGTGTGTGTTTGAGACAAGATCTCCCTATAGCCCCAGCTGGACTATAACTTGCTCTGTAGACCAGGCTGGCCTTGAACTCACAGAGATCCACCTGCCTCTGCCTCTGCCTCCCAAGCACTGGGATTAAAGGCCTGCACCACCATGCCTGGCATTTTTTTTTCTTTTTTGAGATGGGGTCTCCTTGTAGTTTCAACTGGTCTAGAACTCTCTATGTATACCAGGCTGGCCTTGAACTCACAGAGATCCACTTGCCTCTGCCTCCCAAGAGCTGGGATTAAAGGCCTGCACCCAGCTCTGAGCTATTTTTATAACAGAACCCCACCCTGTTGCCTTGAGCACATGAACACACAAGAGCCTCTTCCTCCCTCCCGGAATGCCATGCACTGCTGGAATGAGAACCTGGGGCACCCTGGTCCTGAAGTCCCCCCTGTGTTCTTACCTGGCCCAGCAGGAGCCATCAGTGTGGGCAGCAGCCAGCCATCAGCCCTGCTTTATCTCTGTGGGGCTTCTCTGTCAAGATCCTGGACAGAAGTCCTAGAGATGGTTCCTCCCACAGCCAATTCACTGTTTTTCCTGCAGGCTGCGACCTGCCTCCCCAAGTCCAGTCTGACTGGACTTCCTGGGCTATGAGGCACTAAGCATGGGGAATAATCTATACCCCTCTCCCAACACGTGAAAGCCAGAACCTTCATCCAGCTGTTTGTAAAGTAGTCAGTGTCCAAACAAATGTGTGTCTGCTCCTGAGGAGAGGCAGAGCCATCCTGCCTGGCTGAGTCTCTGTTGTTTGTGTGCTCCCCCTCCCTGCCTGGAACCCAGCCTGCCCACTTCTTCTCTGGGGGTGGTGAGTGAACTCTGATCAGAAGCTTACTTTGTTTATTTTTGTTTTTCTGAGACAGGGTCTCATGTAGCCCACGCTGGCCTGTCCAACTTACTGTATGTCCGAGGATGACCCTGAACCTCCGCTCTTCCTGCCTCCACCTCTGACCCTAGGCTTGCAGCTTCTATGTGGTGCTGCTGATGGAAGCCAGGGCTTCCTGAACTCTAGGCAAGCACTCTACTGATTGAGCCCCAGCCCCATCGCCAGTCTTTAAATGTGAAACCCACCTTCATTCCACTATCATTCTCAAAAAATCTTGTAAAAGTAGATCCAGGTCTCCAGAAATCATCTAAGCGGCTGGGAAGGGTTGTGTTCCCTTCTGGGAGAGGAGTATCTTCTCTTCCTGCCCAGTCCCGAAGATGAGCGTCAGTTCTTGCCATTGACCACTAGATGGCGACATCAGAAACCACTTTCTTCAAGTGAGCGCTTGGCTTCCACTTGAAATAAACAGGAATTTTTATTGGTGGGGGAAAGGAGGCATTTAGGACTTCTGCCCTCCTCTCTACAGGAGCACGTCCTGAACTCCCAGAGCTGCAGTTTCTCCACCACGAGACTCACAAGACTCACGGTGGTGGAGGTCTCTACCACCTGAGCAGTGATAGGAGCTTAGGGGGAGCCCAGCTTTAAAGACAGTGAACTCCAGACCTGCCCAGGACGATTAGGTTAGAATGCCTAGACACATTCGTAGTGCTTGAGAGAGGAGGTGTCTGTCCCCAGGTAATTCCAGATCACAGCCCAAGGCGAGTCTTTACCCGGGACCTGGGCATCAGAGCTACAGCTAAACCCTTTTTAGGAGATCCCATGGACCACGGAGCCCACCATGGCGTTCTTACTTGGCAGCTCTAGGTGGGACATCAGCAGATGCTGCTGGCCGGACACTTCAAGGTACCACCTTGGAGAGAGGAAAACTACTGTGTGCGGAACACAGAGGTCTGGGTTGGCCCAAACAAGGCCGTGTGGGTTTATTTCCACAATTTCTCTGATTCTCCAATGCCACCTGGGTGTCTAATAATTCAAGCCAGCTCTGACACTAACCAGGCAATTAGGGCAAGTTACTGGTTCAGTCCCACAGCATGGCCCCTACTCCAAACACCAGCCATCCAGGCTGTCCCGTGTACTCACAAGAGAACAGACCACAACCTAGTTTTCTCTCAGGACATTGCACTAAGCAATGACTTTTTTTTTTACTTTTTTTTTTCTTTTCAAAGCCAATGTTTTATTGAAGCTCTGTGCTTTGCCCTATCTCTGCAAAGTTCCAGGCCCCTTCCCTTGAGGTATTGAGCAGAATGTCACACCTGTAGTTACCTGTTGCACAAACCGGAGTTCTGCAGCCCCCCCCCATTAGAACTAAATTGGCTCACCCCTCCCTTCTGCCTGCTCCCCACTTCCTTGCCCAAAGCACAGGAGTCTTGAATATATAGACCTCACTGACAATAAATAAACGGAGTTCCTATCCTCCCTGGCTCTCCACTCGTGTGTGTGTGTGTGTGTGTGTGTGTGTGTGTGTGTGTGTTCGTTCCATTCCCACAGGTGATCTCTGGCGGTATTCCCTCCCCCCTTCTTTCGGGAGCAGAGCCCAGAGACTACGCCCACAGGCAGGAGGCAAGTCCTGGAGCTGAGCCAAGAAGGGAAGGACAGTGTGTGGAAGGCACTGACCCGACATTATACCTGAAGTACAATTTCTCAGGACGTACTATTTATTTATTTCAGGTTATACTTTCCTTTTGGATGTTTAAGGCCACACAGTTAGCCCAGTTAGGTTTTTGTTTTCTCAAGGTCAGTTGAGGATCTGGTCCTCAAGGGTCACTCAGATTTTTCGGGGGGGGGGAGCCCCTGGCTCCTTTTGGCTTTTCATTTACCAGTTCCATCCACTCAAGGACAAAGTTAGGTCCGGCTAGACCAGGCTTCCCTTTTTCAAGCATGAGCAGACTTTCCTCTTTATTGACTGGACACTGGCTGAAGTCTCATTAGTGGATTTCCAAGACCTCCCTGCACAGGAAGACTGGTGACTCACATTTGCAGGACATTTCAAGAGATGCGCCCATGCATAGTCCCCTGGGACTTAGTTGACCTCTGAGGGCAAGGAACAAAGTTATCCCTTAAGACCCTCAGCCAAATTTGTATGGGCATTGTCCTGGTTTGTCTTTCATTGCTGTGACAAAACACTCTGACCGACACCAACTTGGGGAGGAAAGGGTTTATTCAGCTTACATCTCCTGGGTCACAGTTGATCACTCAGGGAGCCCAAGGTAAGAACTCAGGGCAGGAACCTGGAGGCAGGAACTGAAGCACAGGCCATGGAGGAATGCTGTCCACTGGCTTGCTCCTGGCTTGCTCTCTGGCTCATGCCCAGCCTGCCTTCTTATACTGTCACTGCTCAACAATCAAGACAATACACCACAGATGTGGCCACAGGCCAATCCAATGGAGCAAATTCCCCAATTGAGGCTCCCTCAACCCAGGTGTGTCAAGTTGACACTAAAGCTATCCAGCACAGGCATTAAGTATGGTCGTTAAGCATCCAGAAAGGTTAAGTTACACCAGCCTGATACTTTTAACTACTCTATAATATTTTAGAAAATGTTTTGACAAAAGCTCAAGCAGCCTTGTATAAGAAATACTAAGAAGCACTCCCACAAAACAAATACTGTGCTTAGACACAATGTCATGACAAACTAGTTTTTTCCTAATTCTTTTGATCTTATATTACTCTAAAATATACATACATATCCCTCATCCATATACCAAAACTTCCTAACTCTGAAAATAAATGGTAGCTTAGTTCTAGAAACTGTTAAGGGATTCACAATATAAGAGCACAGCTGTTTTCAGGTCACATTAATGTTGCTTAGTTTGCATTACAACTAAGTAATTGGTGCTAGCATCCACAGATGAGGGATACCATTCATTTGTTTTTCTGGGACTGTGTTACCTCACTTAACATGATATCATCTAGTTCTATACATTTACCTACAAAGTTCATGATGTCATCTTTCTTTACTACTGCATAGAACTCCATTGTGTACTTGTACATTTTCTCTATCCACTATCAGTTGAGGGGTACTTGGGTTGATCCCAGCTCCTTGCTATTGTGAAGAGAGCTGCAATAAACATGGATGTGCATGTATCTCGGTGGTAAGGTGAGTCTTATGGGTATATACCCAGAAGTGGTATGACTGTGTCAGGTGGCAAACTCATTTTGAGTCTTCCAAGGATTCTCCACACTGCTTTGCACAGTGGCTTATTAGTGACATCAAACACTTTTTTTCTTTATTTGTTTATTTTTTAAGGGATTCTACAATATAAGAGCACAGTTGTTCTCAGGTCACATTGACGTTGCTCAGTTTGCATTACAACTAGGCACTTGCTGTTAGTATCCACAGATGAGGGATACCATTCGTCGTTTGTTTTTCTGGGAATGTGTTACTGCACTAAGCATGATATCTTCTAGCTCCATCCATTTACCTGCAAAGTTCATGATGTCATCTTTCTTTACCACTGCATAGAACTCCATTGTGTAGATGTACCACATTTTCTCTATCCACTCGTCACTTGGGGTACTTGGGTTGGTTCCAGTTCCTTGCTATTGTGAAGAGAGCTGCAATAAACATGGCTGTGCATGTATTCTGTGGTAAGATGAGTCTTGTGGGTACATACCCAGGAGTGGTATGGCCGGGTCAGGGGGCAAGTTCATTCCAAGTTGTTTTAGCTTGTCTTCCATTGCTGTGACCAAACACTCTGACCAACACCAACTTGGGGAGGAAAGGGTTTATTCAGCTGACATCTCCTGGGTCACAGTTCATCAGGGAGCCCAAGGCAGGAACTCAGGGCAGGAACCTGGAGGCAGGAGCTGAAGCACAGGCCATGGAGTTGTGCTGTTTACTGGCTTGCTCCCCTGACCCATGCCCAGCCTGCCCTCTTATATGGTACACAACAACCTGCCCAGAGGTGGCACCACCCATACTGGGCTGGGCCCTCCCCGCATTGCCCAACAATCAACACAATACTCTACAGATGTGGCCACAGGCCAGTCCAATGAAGCCAATTCCCCAATTGAGGCTCCCTCAACACAGGTGTGTCAAGTTGATGCTAAAGTTATCCAGCACACAAGTCTTCCAAGGGTTCTCCACACTGCTTTCCATAGTGGCTGTATGAGTTTACATTCCCACCAGCAGTGGATGAGTGTTCTCCTTTCCCCACAACCTCTCCAGCACTTGGTATCATTTGTTTTCTTGATCCTAGCCAGTCTTATCCAATGAGATGATATCTTAAAGTGGTTTTGATTTGCATTTCCTTAATGATTAGTGATGTTGAATACGTTTTAAGATGTTTCTCAGCCATCTCTAATTCCTCGCTTGTGAAGTCTCTGTTCAGTTCTTTGCTCCATCTATTGAGCGGGTCGTTTGTTTTCTTTTTTCTTTGTTTTTTGAGTAGTTTATATATTCTGGAAATCAATGCTTTGTCAGATGTATCTGCAGTGAAGGTTTCCTCCCACTCTGTGGGATTTCTCTTCACTTCCTTGATTGTTTCTTTTGATGTACAGAAGCTTTTGAGTTTGATGAGGTCCCATTTGTCAATTGTCGACCTTAATTCTTGTGCAGCTGCTGTCTGATTTAGGAAGTCTTTTCCTACGCCTATGTCTTGTAGTCTGCTGCCAACTTTTTCTTCTATCACCTTCAGAGTTTGGGGTTTCACGTTGAGGTCTTTAATCCATCTGGAGTTGACTTTTGTACAGGGTGAGAGGTAGGGGTTTAATTTCATTCTTCTACAAGTGGTGATCCAGTTTTGCCAACACCACTTGCTGAAGATGCTGTCTTTTCTCCATTGTGGTTTCTTGGCCCCCTTGTCAAATATGAGATGGCTGAAATTGTATGTGCTCAGATTTGGATCTTCGGTTTTGTTCCATTGGTCAACAGGTCTGTTTTTGTGCCAGTACCAGGCTGTTTTTATGACTATAGCCCTGTAGTATAGTTTAAAATCTGGTATAGAGATCCCTCCTGTGTAGCTCTTTTCACTCAGGATTGATTTGGCTATTCGGGGTCTTTTGTTTCTCCAAATGAATTTAAGAACTTTTGTTTCCAAGCCTGTGAAGAAACTCTTGGGGATTTTGATTGGGATTGCATTAAATCTATACAAGAGTTTTGGTAAAATGGACATTTTTACAATGTTAATTTTCCCAATCCATGAGCATGGGAGGTTTTTCCATCTTCTGAGGTCTTCTTCAATTTCTTTCTTTAAGGGTTTAAAATTTTTGTTGTAGAGGTCTTTGGTGTCTTTGGTTAGGTTTGTTCCTAGGTATCTTATTGTTTTTGAGGCTATTGTGAGTGGGAAGGTCTCTTTGAATTCTTTCTCCAGTTGCTTGTTCTTGGTGTAAAGAAAGGCCATTGATTTTCTAAGGTTAATTTTGTATCCTGCCACTTTGCTGAAGCTGTTAATCGTTTCTAGGAGTTTTCTGGTGGAGTTTTTTGCATCCCTTAAGTAAACAATCATATCATCAGCAAATAGGGATAGTTTGACTTCCTCTTTTCCAATTAGTACTCCTTTAATATCCTTTTCTTGCCTTATTGCTCTAGCAAGTGTTTCAAGCACTATATTGAAGAGGAGTGGTGATAGGGGGCAGCCTTGCCGAGTTCCTACCTTTAAAGGGAATGTTTCTGTCATTTCCCCATTTAGGATGATATTGGCTGTGGGTTTCCTGTATATGGCTTTGATTACATTGAGGAATGATCCCTCCAATCCAATTCCTTCTAGGACTTTAAGCATGAAGGGATGCTGGATTTTGTCAAAGGCTTTTTCAGCATCAATTGAGATGATGGTGTGGTTTTTGTCTTTGATTCCGTTTATGTGTTTGATGATGTTTATTGATTTTCGTATGTTGAACCATCCCTGCATCTCTGGTATGAATCCAACTTGGTCATGATGGATGATCTTCTTGATGTGGGTCTGTATGCGATTTGCCAGTATTCTGTTTAGAATTTTGGCATCTGTGTTCATGAGGGAGATGGGTCTATAATTCTCCTTTTTGGTTGTATCTTTGCCTGGTTTTGGTAATAGAGTGATGTTGGCTTCATAGAAGGAATTTGGGAGAGTTCCCTCTGATTGTATACTTCTAAACAGTTTCAGAAATAATGGTTGTAGGTCTTTTTGAAATGTTTTATAGAATTCTGCTGTGAAACCGTCTGGGCCTGGGCTTTTTTTAGTTGGGAGGCTTCTTACTACATCCTCTATTTCTTCATATGTTATGGGTCTGTTTAAGCTGCTGGTCTCCTCTTGGCCAAGCTTTGGTGATTCCCAAGATTTCAGATATTCATCCATTTCTTCTAGATTTTCAAACTTGGTAGAATATAGGTTCTTGTAATATTCCCATATAATTTTCTTGATCTTTTCCTTGTCCGTTGTGATATTTCCCTTTTCATCACAGATTGTATTGATTTGGAGTTGTTCCTTCTTTCTTTTTGTTAACTGGGCTAGAGGTCTGTCTATCTTGTTTATTCTTTCAAAGAACCAACTTTTGGCTTCATTGATTTTTTGTATTGTTTTCTTTGTTTCTATTTCATTGATTTCTGCTCTGATTTTTGTTATTTCTTCCTGTCTGTTGCGTTTAGGGTTCATCTGTTGTTGCCTCTCAAGTGCTTTTAGCTGTAGTGTTAGATCATTCACTTGTGCTCTTTCTGTTTTTCTAATGTAGGCACCCAGGGCTATAAATTTCCCTCTTAGGACTGCTTTTAAGGTATCCCATAGGTTTTGTTGTGTTGTATTGTCATTGTCATTCAGTTCCAGGAATGTTTTTATTTCTTTCTTTATCTCTTCCTTGACCCATTCATTATTCAAGAGTGTGTTGTTTAGTCTCCATGTGTTCTTGTAGGCAGGAGGGCTTGTCCTGGTGTTGATGTTGAGCTTCATTGCACTGTGGTCTGACAGGATGCATGAAATTATTTCAATCTTTTTGTATTTGTAGAGGTTTCTTCTGTGTCCCAGGATGTGGTCGATTTTGGAGAATGTTCCGTGGGGTGCTGAGTAGAAAGTGTATTCTCTGGTATTAGGATGGAATGTTCGGTAGAGGTCTATGAGGTCCATTTGGTGTATCATATCGTTCAGTTCAGATGTCTCTCTGTTTATTTTTTGTCCTGTTGACCTATCCAAAGGACTCAGTGGGGTATTGAAATCTCCCACTATGAGTGTGCTGGGGTTAGTCTGTGACTTGTGGTCCTGGAGAATTGTCTTTATAAAGTTTGGTGCACCAGAATTTGGGGCATATATATTCATAATTGTGAAATCTTCTTGGTGGATTGTTCCTTTGATGAAAATGTAATGGCCTTCTTTGTCTCTTCTGATTTCTTTTACTTTGAAGACTACTTTGTCTGATATTAAAATAGCAACACCTGCTTTCTTTTTGGTACCATTTGCTTGGAATATTTTTTTCCATCCTTTCACTTTAAGGTGGTTCCTATCCTTGAAGGTAAGATGTGTTTCTTGTAGACAGCATATAGATGGGTTGTGTTTCCTTATCCAATCTCCCAGTCTATGTGTTTTGATTGGGGAGTTTAGTTCATTAATATTTAAGGTTATAACTGATAGGTGTGTGTTACTTCCTTTCACTTTATTATCCATTTGCATTTTTGGTATAGGTTTCTACTTCTGCAGTTATGCTTTTATTGATTTCTCTTTCTAGGTGCCTGGGGTTGGTTGCTCCTTTCTTCAGTCCTTTGAATTGCTTCAAGTATTCTCTGAAGGGTTGGTTTTCCGGACATGTATTCTTTCATCTTGTTTACATCACGGAAGACTTTTCTCTCTCTTTCAACTATAATCAACATTTTTGCTGGGTATAGTAACCTGGGTTGGCGTCTGTAGTCCTTTAACACTGGGAATGCTTTGCTCCACATTCTTCTTGCTTTCATAGTTTGTACTGAGAAGTCAGTTGTAATTCTGATAGGTTTCCCCTTATATGTAACTTGTTTTTCTCTTGTGGCTTTCAGAATTTTGTCTTTGTTTTGGGTGTCTAGTGTTTTAACTATGATATGGCATGGAGAGTTTCTTTTCTTATCTTGTCTGTTTGGAGTTCTATGTGCTTCTTGTATTTGTATTGGTTTGTCTTTTTTAAGTTTGGGGAAATTTTCATCTATTATTCTGTTGAAGATCTGATCAATACCATTCTCTTGGGATTCTTCTCCTTCCTCTATTCCTATGATGCGGAGGTTTGATCTTTTCATAGTGTTCCACAATTCCTGGTTGTTCCACTTTTGTGTATTTTTAAATTTTTCATAATCTTTACTTGAGGTTTTTAGTTGTTCTGTGTTATCTTCCAGGTCTGAAATTCTTTGTTCTGCTTCCTCCATTCTACTTCTGAGGCTTTTTCCATTCCTTTCCTCTTGATTGGATGAATGATTGATTTCCTTTTTCATTTCATCTTGTGATTTCTTTCATATTTCCACTTCCTTTTGGAGCTTCTCAATCTCTTCCTGTAGCTCTTTGCTTTGTTGGTTGGTTTCCTTTTCTTTTTCAGCATGGGATCTTTTCAGTGTTTCCATTTCCTTGTGAAGTTTGTTATTCTCTCTCTCTAGGTCCTTCTTGAGTTTTTCATTCTCTCTCCTTAGTTCTCTGACTTGTTCTTTATAGTCTTTGACTTCTTTGAGTATGTCCACAATTGTTCTTCTGAGATCTGTGTCCTGGGCCATGCCCAGGGGGATCTCACTGTAGGAATCTCCCACAGGGTTGGTAGAGCTTGGTGTGGAATTATCCTGCACCTTTCCCATGTTGTCCATTCATTCTGTCCCTGGCATGTGGGTTTCCCTTTGCCTGTGTTCTGATGTGAATCTCAAATGCCTCTTCACTGTGTTGAAGGCTGGCTTTGCTTGCCTCCTTCAGGTGCGTTTTTTTCCCCTCCTTATTTATGGAGTGTTGACTTGTCTAAGTTTTAGGCTTTCTGTTGGAAGTCTAACTCACTCTTCCCTTTCTGTTCTGAAGGTTCTCCAAATTATCCACTTGGACATTCCCTCGGCAATTCCAGCTGGCGGGGGTGGGCGATGGGGGGGTTATGCTGTTTAGCCTGCTCTGTGCTTCAGGTGGTCCTGGGAAATCCCTGGTCTAATCTCTGTGCACTCCCGTTGAACACTTTTTAAGGTGTTTCTCAACCATCTCTAATTCCTCCCTTGTGAAGTCTCTCTTCAGCTCTTTGCTCCATCTTTTGAGAGAGTCATTTGTGCAATGACTTTCTAAGTGAGATTCTATAACCCCTAATACGGCATCTTGGCATCTGAGAAATCAGCAGAGGCTGAAAGTCTCTCTCTCTCTCTCTCTCTCTGACCTCCCTGAAGCAGGTCACAAGACCCTCAAGCAAGAACTACCCTTCTTAGCTAGCGGATCCCAACACTTGGGAAGTAGAGGGAGGAAGGTTGAGAATTAGAGGCCAGCTTGGACCACATAGGGAGATCCTGTCTCTAAACAAACAAAAAGAAGTACCTGTGAGATTTTGAAGGACAGAGAAAGAATAAAGTTCAGGTAAAAGACCAGAGGCAGGCCCTCAGCAGACTGAATAGAGGATTTGTTCAGTGAAGGGGACACAGTTTCTCCTTGGACAGGCAAGCTGTGTAGAAATGGGAGGGGTTATGGTGAATTTTGTATTACTGGAAACAAAAAAGGCACACACAGCTGTGAAGTCTGGATTAGGGTGTCCTTGGGCCCTTTTCCTGGAGTTGTAGAACAAAGAAGCTGTTTTCAGCTCAGATGGCTAGCTGATGACAGGGGTACAAGGACAGCAGAGAGACATCCTGGCAGGCTGTGGAGTTCTATCAAGCCCAAGACAGGGATGTGGCTGTTCACAATAAGAGCTAGGCCAAGACACTTTTCTCAGGGAACTTCTGGTTTCTATCAGCACTGTCCTCACGTGCAGAGTGAAGGAGGGTCCTCATCTCTGGAGAAGTAGGGACACAGAAAAGAACCTAAACAGGAAGGTCTTGCAAAGCCCCTTCTGGTATTACCACTAGATCACCTCTCCTTTGTCCAATCACAGTTCTCACAGCTAGGAATTGAACTTGAGGCCTCTTACGTGGTAGGCAAACACTCTACCCCTGAGCTGTATTCTCAGCCCCTAAAAAGCTCTTAAAATACAGCAACAAGAGGAAAAATAATCCAATTCAAATTTTAAATGGGCAAACAGACACCACCACCCCCAAGAAGCTATACATATGGCCCACATTCCTGAAAGTCACTGCGGAAATGCAAATAAAAATCACCATGAAATAAGGTTTCACACCCACCAGGAGAAATACAATCAAAAAGAAAGATAACAGCATACTCTACTGAAGATTCAGAGAAATTAAATGCCTCTACATGAGAAAATGGTTTGACAGATCCTGGAAAGATTCAAGGTGGAGTTGTCAGTTGTGTGACTCAGTAAATCCAATCTTAGATCTGTACTCCCAGAAGGATTAATAATTAATAATTAATACAGTGTTCACACAAACACTGTACAGAGATGTTCGTAGCAGTTTTATTCATGATAGCAAAAGGGGAGATACAACTCAGATGAATGGACCGACCACAGGAGGTGGACCCATAGAGTGAACACAATTCAGCCATGGAAAGAAAGGAGTTCTGATGCATGCTACAATATGGATGGCCCTAGAAGACATTGTGTTGAGTGACAGAAGCCAGTCACAAAAGGCCACCTTGTAGAAGTGACTCCATTTGTAAGAAATGTCCAGGCAAGGAAAACCCATTGAGACAGAAAGTAGATTGTCAGCAGGGGGAGGGGGAGGAGAAATGAGCCTCATTATCATTGCTGCTGGGTTTGGGTTTCTTTTGGGAGAGATGCAAACAGTCTGGGGTTAGGTTTTGGGAATCAATACAGTTTGGGAGTACACACACACACACACACACACACACCATTAAATTACATACTTTAATAAGAGTTTCATATGTGAATTCCAGCTTTTTTTTTTTTTCTTGTCTTTTTGAGACAGGGTCTCCCTTTAGTCCCAGCTTGCCTGGTGCACACTATGTAGACCTGGCTAGCCTTGAACTCACAGAGATCCGCCTGCCTCTGCCTCCTGAGTGCTGGGATTAAAAGCCCAGCTTTTCTATGTAACCTGGTAGCTATATTCTTTGTTATCATTTGCCGTGGACAACAGGATATTTAGGTGAATTTAAAGGAGTCAGGGACTGAGAATATGACTCAGTTGAGAAAGTGTTTGCAGCGCAAGCATGAAGAACTGAACTCAGACCTACAGCACTGGTGTAATCCCAGGGGGCAGCAGAGACAAGAGGATTCCAGAAGATCACTGTGTAGCCCAGTCAGCAAGCTCCAGGTTCAGTGCCCTGACAAGAAGACCCTGTGTCAGAATAAAAGGTGGAAAGAGATTGAGGACAACTCCCAGTGTCAACCTCTAGTCTACACATACACACACACACACATACACACACACACACACACACACACACACACACACACACACACACACACGCGCGCGCGCGCGCGCATGCTCACTAAGGGAGTTGGAGAGGCTAGGAGTGGAATTCCAGGTAGTGGGCAGTGGTGGCAGCCTAAGCAAAGGCCCTATGGCTTAAAAGCATTGTTCTTGTTGGGAACTCCCTCCTCCAGCACAGGCTGGGGAACCCCACAGGAAGCCAGGATCTCAGACCGAGTGGGGGTAGGGTTCAAAAACAATGCCAGCCTGTTCGGCCCCTGCACAGACCGAGGACCCTGCTTCCTTCTCAGCTGACCTGACATCTTCAGGGAAGCAGAGTCCCTGTCCTTTCACATTGCCCCCACTCTTGCTGGGACCTCTGGGCTTCCTTTCCTGCTTTCAGTCCTGTCCACTTCTTCTCATTACTGGTGGTCTTCCCAGGGGCTTCCTAACAGCTGCCCTTGGGTAGGCCAGGGAGGAGGAAGCCTTCATCAGAATTTGTAGTTTGTGGAGAACTGTTGCTCACTAGACCCTGTCACACTGCTTATCAATCATTCATTTCACAAAGTAAATTGAGTCAAAGGCTCCAATCTGTCACCAGTGGCAGAGTCTGAAGTTGGAAGGAGGATCTGGTCTCCTAGTCCACTGCTTATTCCACTGTGCCCCTGTGTCTGGAGAAGGCCTTGTTAGAACTGCATGGAACTAGCATGCGCACCTTTAATCCCAGCACTCAGGAGGCAGAGGTAAGCGGATTTTTGAGTTCAAGGTCAGCCTGGTCTACAGAGCGAGCTCCAGGACAGCTGGGACTAAAGGGAGACCCTGTCTCAAATATACCAAAAAAAAAGAGGAGGGGGGACTGCATGGAACTGCCTAGAAACAGTTCATGTCCTTGGCAATGCTGTGACTGTGGAGCATTAGTGCGGACCTGAGAGAAAGAGAAACTTTTTCTGTTTTTTATTGGTATCAGGGTGGCGGGTGGGCACACTAGAGTCCCCGAGACCCACGGCAGCCTGAAGATCCCATTCCACTCAGCCTGTGCTCTCCAGACAGACAGCTCCTCTCCCACTCCCACGGACCAACTCACGCTGCTTCCTCCCTACTCCGCCCTCCCCCCACCCCCATGCTTCCCTCCTCTGTACTTTGCACAAAGCCCTGGCCTGAGGCCACAGGAGACACTGCAAACAGAGGGGTCTGGGAAGATGGGGGTGTTGGAGGGCTTCACTTCAGGTGAACCCGTGTCTGTTTGCTCCATCAAGCTGACCTGGCCCAGCCTACCTTCCTGCCCTACAGATGTCGAAGGCTCCTACACATTGTTCTCCAGGATGCTTTGGCGGAGGGCGCGCTTGGTACGTGGGGCCTAGAAACAGGAAGGTTGGGCTTCCTGCACCAAAGTCTGCCAGACTCAGACCTGTCCCCCAGACAGCACAGCAGATCCTTGGTCCCATGCTGCCTACCCTGTTGGGCTACCCTGAGCAAGGCCTCACCCTTCATGGGATGGGGATCTGGATGCTTCATCAGTGGGATGGCATGGCCAGAGAACTCCCAAGACCAAAGATAGGGGCGACTTGGCCTTCCTTGGACCCAGCAGCACCCTTCAGTTCACCCATGCACCCCAAATCATGCACGCAGGACACATCCACAGGGGTGCCTCGTGCATGCCATGTGTGTTCTCGAATATTCATGTCACCACAATACCACAAACATGTTCCTATGTTTCTGTGTGCACACCTTGTCTCCTCATCCACTCACAATTATCAAGCAACTACTGTACACCAGACCATTCTGTGTACTTTGCATGAATCTTCTCAATCCCTCCTCCCTGCAGCCCCTGAGGAAGGTACACAATCACCTCCATTATGTAGGAGAGACTCAGCCAGCAAAGCCTCTGTGGCTGGCCTGGGATCAGCTAGATGGAGCACAAGTGGAAGAAAAGGATGGTCCCAGCAGGCCCCCACCAGGCTCCATCCCTTTCAGGCTGGCTGCTCTGCTTTCAAGGTCCTTGGTCCTGTCAGCACTGCTTCCTGGACCACACTGCTAGGCTGTCAGGGAAAGCAGACAGCTGGGAAAGTGCTCCTGGACCGGCCCCTCCTCCCAGGGGGGCTGCTGCCTTCGGGCATTGTTCTCACTCTCTGGAATTCAGCCCCTACTCGCTGCTGCTTCCTGGCTTAGGAGAAGCTGACCTGCATCCCTCTTCCTCCTCAGGCTCCAGGGGGCTGCTGCCTCAGCTGCCCTAACCTCTGGCCTCTCCTGTCACCGTGGTGCGGACCCCCATGAGGATGTGGTGGGCTGGACAGGGCAATCCTAAAACCAGAACTTCTTGAATGTAATCCTTGATTTCAAAGCAGCCCCAGGAAACCAGGACACTTCTCCAAGCACCCCCAGCATCGCGCCTCTCTCTCTCTCTCTCTCTCTCTCTCTCTCTCTCTCTCTCTCTCTCTCTCCCTAGCCTGGCATCCATCAGCCTGGCTTATAGTCATGTAAGTGTCTGTCTTCCACTTGATGGTGATAGATGGTGAGCTTTCCCATGCCTGGGACAGAGCTAGAAAAAGATAATTAAAGTCTGGGCACCATTAAGTGAATTTACTTTTTTTAATTTATTTTTATTTTATATGGATGGGTATTTTGCCTGCAGGTATGTAAAGACACTTAAGTCATGCAGTGCCCACAGAGGCCAGAAGTGGGTGTTGGATCCCCCAGAACTGAAGTTATGGATGGTTGTTAGCTGCCATGTGAGTGCTGGGTCCTCTGCAAAAGCAGCCAGTGTTCTTAACTACTGAGCCATCTCTCCAGCCCCAAATTAAATATATATTTTATATATTATAAATTAATTATATACTCATTATACATACTTATATATAATATTATTATATTATATTAACTCTTATATTTATAATTATAATTATATATAATTATAATTATATATAATTATATAATTAATTATATATAATTATAATTATATATAATTATATAATTAATTATATATAATTAATTTATAAATATAAATTTATATAATTATAAATTATATATAATATAAATATAAATCATATATATATATATAGAGAGAGAGAGAGAGAGAGAGAGAGAATGAGCTGAAAACATTGGCAAACACAGACAGGTTGTGAGGAATCTGATAGTGCTATACAGGGAACACTGGACTCAAAACAGAACGAGGAAAGTTGGAATCATAGCTCTGCGACTTAACCTGAGACCCAGGCACTCACACAGCCTCTCCGAACCTCAACTCCCTCATCAACAGACTATGGATAGTATTTGCACCTCAAGGCTGTGATAAGGAATCACCGCAAGAGAACATGGAGGGAAAGCCTGTACTCATCACAGTGAGAAAAGACCTGGCAAAAGCAAGTTAACGAAGGAAGGGCTTATTTTTTTTTAATTTTTATTAATTTTATTTATTTCTGTATGTGTATAAAGGTACTGTCTGCATGCAAGTTTGTGCACCCATGTCGTGCAATGCCTCGGAGGTCAGAAGAGGGTGTCGGATTCCCCTGGAACTGGAGTTCTCCTGGAATTGGAGTTTCAGAGGGTTCTCAGCCGCCATGTGGGTGCTGGGGATCGAACCTGGGTCCTCTGTAAGAGCGGTCGGCGCTCTGCTCTTAACCGCTAGGCCATCTCTCCAGCCCAGGAAGGGCTTATTAGCTGCTGGTTTGAAGAGGCACCGTCAGTCATGGTAGAGAGGGTCCTGGCAGCAGGAGCAGGAGGCAGCTGCTCACTGTGCTCCCTCGGTCAGGAAGCAGAGAGATGAATGCTCCCTCTTTTTCCCTGTTTATTGGGTCTTGGGCACCAACCCATGAGAAAGTACCACCTATGCAGGTCTTCCCTCTTCGGTTAAGCCTCTCTAGAAACCTCCTGACAGAGGTGCGTCCCCTGGGGGATTCCAAATCCAATCATGATGAACCATCACAGCATCCATTAGGCTTTGAAACTGAACAAATGGAGTGAACAGAGTATGATAGGAAGGTCGCAGGGTGGGGGGGGGGTGAGACTCTAGGAGGCTAGATGGACACTGAAGGCGTGGGAGGGGCTGGGCGGCCACGAAGAGGAAGAAGGAACATCCCAGAAGACAAGGACAGCAGGAACAAAGACTCAGAGGCAGGAGGGTGGAGTAGCTCAGCCTGGGCTGCTTTTCAGTGTTTACTGAGGCCTTGGGCAGGACCAACCACATGGGGGCTCTCAGAGTAGATTAGACCCATGTCCTGCTCTCAAGGCCACACTATATCACAGATGAATTACAGAGCCTGGGACAGGGACGTCACACAGTAAGATTCAGAGTAGAAGCCTCAGGGTAGCCTATGGTGTCTGGACCATTTATATGGAGAAAAGGAAATTTTTTCAACAATGGAAACCAGCTACAGACAGTCCATGGGGTAGTTAGGTGTCAAGTGACTTTTCAAAGGGGAAACTGAGCCTCACTGTGCTCCGTGTTCCTAGGTGTATTAGTCAGTTTTCTGTTGCTGTGATAAGACCATCATGACCAAGAGATCTTATAAAAGGAAGAATTTATTTGAGCTTATGATTGATGGTTCCAGGGAATTAGAGTCCATTGTGGCAGGAGGAATGGTGGCAGGGGCTGGAGCAGAAAGCTGAGGTTCACATCTTCCATTAAGCACAGGAAGTCAAAAGAGCAACTGGAGACTGGCAAGCCTTGTTGAACTTACTAAGCCTGCCCCCAGTGATGTACTTCCTCCAGCATGGCCACACCTTCTAAGATCTCTCAAAACAGTGCCACCAACTGGGGACAAAATAAGCCTACAAGGGCCATTCTCATTCAAACCACCACACTATGTGATGCTCAGCTCAAACAGGCAAGAGTATCAGGTACTCTGTCCACACTGGGTTAAGAATCAGAAGCAGAGTATGGTAGTGTACACCTGTAATCCTAGCATTTAGGAGGCTGAAGCAGGAGGATCATGAGCTTGTGACCAGGGAAACAGTGAGACCCTAGGAAGAGAGAGAGAGAGAGAGAGAGAGAGAGAGAGAGAGAGAGAGAAAGAAAGAAAGAAAGAGAAAGAGAGAAAGAGAGAAAGAAAGAAGAAAAGAAAGAAAGAAAGAAAGAAAGAAAGAAAGAAAGAAAGAAAGAAAGAAAGAAAGAAAGAAAGAAAGAAAGAAAGAAAGAAAAGAAAATCAAGAAGGGGAGAAGGATGTTGGCCACAGCAAGACATCACTTGGAAGGGAGGAGGGACCTCTGTCTTGCTAATGCCTCAGCAAGGCATCCATAGGCAGAGAGGGCATGGAGCAGGATGTTATGAGCCCCAGAAGGAGGATGGGAGGTGGAAAAGCAGGGCCCAGTCCCGAGGTGGAGGTCACGTGGCTTTACAGCAACTATCTCAGATGAAACAAGGCCGTCACCTTCTTGCCCTAAAGTTGGATGTCCTGTGCCGTGGGGAAGAAGGAAGGGGAACTTCCATCTGACAGGCAATCTTTGGCTGTGACTCTGCGAACATACTGTAGGGAGCAGGGAAGCGTGGTAGGTAAGGAGCTGCTTGCAGAGATGGAGTCCTGGTTCAGCACTGCAGCAGTGATGAGCACTCAGATCTTAGAGAGCACTTAACTCCCAGCCCATGTAACAAGACTAGCAACAACCACCACTCCCACCCCCTGGGCTTGATCTGAAGGCTGAATGAATAGCCACGCAAAGCCTTCCAACGTGAGTGTTCATCAAGCGCAGGCCTGGAGGGCTGCCAACCTGAGATCGCAGAGTTCCATCTCCAGCCATCCTGCATGCTTCCTCCGATCTCGGATGAGGCCCAGGACTCTGCATTCCCAAACCCTGCCGCTACCCAAGTGATTCCAAGGCAGTCAGCTGGAGGACCACACCCTTAAGAAGAACATGTTCACTATGGCTTGCTGTTGTTATTGATTTCCACTGTCCCTTTGATCCTCCTAAAAAGTGTGACCCACAGGTCAGAATTCACATGTGAGGTGAGGGGCTCAAAGGGTCAAATCACTACCTCCCACATAGACAGGATCTGAACCTGGGTCTGCAAGCCCCTCTGCCTGCAGCTCCTCGCACAGGGTACCCTCTCTGGTCTGGTCAGCCTTCCTCCTGGTAGAGGCTAGGTGGGAGTCCCTGACTCATTGTCACATCCCACCCTCATGCCCCCTTCCTCCTCCAGTCTGCTGCTAATCTGCTCCCACAGACGGTCCCATTTCCTGCCTTCCAGTCTCCTGGTTTCTTGGCTGTGTCCCCAATGGCACTTCCTGCTCTTGCACCCTCCTGTTACCTACTTGGCCTCCTAACATCTTGGAACAGGGGTGGGGTAGTGTCTGAGGTCAGGGATGAAAACCTCAGGGGGGTCTGGGGGTACTAGCCTGCCCTCTTGGGGTCTGAACCACCTCTGCTGAGGAGATCTCCAACAGCCCTAGAGCTCAGAAGACAAGGCCTGGCTGTTCTGTTGCTTACAGATGACGGGAATGATTGTCAGGGGCAGAGCATCTCCAAGGATGCAGAGCACAAAGGGAGTTTACAGTGGTGGCAGGATAGGCCCTGGCCCTTGGCTCCCGGCCAGCACTGAGTATGAGACCCAACAGAAAGTGATGCCCAGTTGGCCGGGGGCATCTCATGGAGCTCACAGACCGAGCAGGTTGCTGAGGGCCACCCACCCTGAGGGAAAGGAGGAGCTGCTGTTTGCTCATTCCGCACACAGTGATGAAAAGTGCAGGATCCTGTTCAGGGCTGCCGGCCCCAGGAACAGCTCCCCTGCGCAGGCCGCCCTTCCTACACCATCCCTCTTCACACTGCCTCAGGACACCAACATTCTGCCAAAGCCTAAATCCAAACCCGGTCCCTCACCCTTAATTCACAAAGACCCGGAGGAAGTGACTGGGCACATGGACTCAGCTTCCTTGTCCCCTTCACTAGCCCCTGTGATCAGTTTTGTTTACTTCTTATTTAACCTGTTATGGTCAAGCCCATGACCTCATCTTTCTTTCTTTTTTTTTTTTTTTTTTTTTTTTCGAGACCGGTTCCACCCAGGGTCTCCGAGCTGTCCTGGAACTCACTTTGTAGACCAGGCTGGCCTTGAACTCACAAAGATCTGCCTGGCTCTGCCTCCCAAGTGCTAGGATTAAAGGCGTGCGCCACCACGCCCGGCATGACCTCATCTTTCAAATCCAGCTGACTGTGGCCTCACTGGCTTCCATGGCTCCTTTATTACAGACCCCTCCTGTAACAGTGCCACAAACTCCAGTGGACGAAACCTCACTCCTCCAGCGTGGCCCACTTCTATGATTCCAGCACCAATTAAACTCCTCTTTGGATACCATCCATCTCCACTTACCTGTAGGGAAAAGGGAGGCCACCTGTGGCTTCTTTTGTGCTAAAGCACCTGCTTGTTTGTTTACACCAAAGCCTGGCCCCAAGCAGGATTTGCCTGCCTTGAGATCAAAGGCACTCATGAGTTCTTCTCGTACTTGGGATGTTAGTAACTCATGGTGTAACAGAACATGAGGCAGGGGGGTCTGAAACCAGGCCCTGAGAAATGATGTCACTCTGGGTATAAAAAGCCAGGTGTGGTGGCGCACGCCTTTAATTCTAGTACTTGGGAGGCAGAGGCAGGAGGATCTTTGTGAGTTCAAGGCCAGCCTGGTCTACAGAGTGAGTTCCAGGACAGCTGGGGCTACTGGGAGACCCTGTCTCGAAAAAAGACCAAAAAAAAAAAAAAAAAAAAAAAAAACAGAATGCTGTGAATAAAACGATGAGTCCTTCTTACCATCAGACAGGGACTCCAGCCATTATTTTGCAAGTGTAATCTTAGCCCATTAGGTTTGTGTGGTTGTTGCCAGTGGGTTGGATGGCCATCCAGCAGACCGCCAACCTGGGAAGCTGGTGTGGGGCTGGAAAGAGACTTATCAGGTCTCCAGCTGTGATGTGTGATGGGTGCCAGGGCAGGAATTAGACTGTAGAGTGCTTATCAGGCAACCGTCTGGCATTAGGCTGTAGGGCACCTGCCAGGTGACAGTCTGGCATTAGGCTGTGGGTGCCTAGCAGGCAGCAGCCTGGAGGACCTGGGGCTGCCAATAGGGCATTGCCTGGTATAGATGTTAGATGAGACAGGTGGGCAGTGGAAAGGTTATCAGCCTTTGGCCGCAAGGTTTAGGACAGCTGCTGGCGGCTGTCTTGCGTCTTTCCCTTCTCCCTGTCATCCAGTGGATGAGGTTTGTGTGTCCACCTTGTGGCAGAGTGATACCACACTTACCAACCCCATGTCTCCATTTAGTCCAGCGGGCATCTCCAAATCCACCCTCTCTCTCCATCTCTGACTCCTGAGCAGAACCTGCCCTCCCAGAATCCCTGTTTGCTTCACCGAATAGAGACAAGTTGGGGACTTCCCAAGCTTTCACCCCTGGGAAAAGCCGGGCAACTTGCCAAAAGACCCATTTCCAGGGCCTGCCCTGCGAACTCCAGATCAGCTGGGCTGAGGCAGTTCCCGACACCGGAAGTTCTCGCCACCCCGTGAGGCTCTCTCCCATGATGATTAGACTCTTACCTCCGTCTCCCCACTTCTTGATTCTAAGGGACTCTGATCTACCTTTTGCTTTACTGTCTTCTCAACACATCTCAGTATTGCTTATTGTAACACTATTATTGCCCCCATTTTACAGATGAAGAGACTGAGGCCCTGGGCCACAGAGTCCACAACAGAAGCAGGGCCAGGTCGCTTGTCTTCATCCAACATTTCCAAATCTAAATGGTCCTCTCTGACCAAGGCTGGTGTCTCAGAGCTGAAATCCACCCACACCCACTCTGCCAGGGAGAAGCCAACTGGCACTCCAGTGCTGAAGGTATCTGCTCTTATTTCCCAGACACCCTACTCCTGAGACTTCCACAGCCCCCTCTTTACCCCTGCACACCACAAAGGCACTGTGGAAACCTAGCTCTGTAGGGAGGCTGATAGAGCTGGATTCCTGGTCTCCGAACAGCTAAGAAACAAATACCTCAGTCCCACTGAGCCTCAGCCTCTGGGACTGTAAAATGGGGGTTATAACACCTGCTCTGGTACAAGCCCAAGACTCCCACAGTCAGGTGCTAGGCTGACGCACCAGAGCTGAAGCCTGAAATTGGGGAGTGAGTTGAATGCCCCAGGCATGTCCAGCACTAGGCCTCCTGCAGGCCAGGCTGACCAGAGCGAGGCCTATCTGCAGGCGGCTCACAAAGGAACAATAACAGGAAACCATCCCGAGGGGAAGTGGGCCCGGGCCAGTTGGAAAACCTGCAGGGGTGGCGGCCAGCCTCCCTCCCAAGCTGGGTGTGGCTCCCTTCTCCCCTCCTGAAGCAGTCAGTGGAACTCACACCGCACACGGCCTTGGATCTGATCTGCCTGAGAGAGTGGAGAAGAGTCCTCAGCTCACAGGCGCGGTAAGTGGGGCTCAGCGCTCCTCTCTACTGCCCCATTGAACCCAAAAGGGAGGGTCCCAGCTTGCCCATATGAGAGGTGGATGTCATGGGGGCCCCAGGGGACAGCAGCCCTTCATGGGCAGCTTTGGTCTCCTTGGAGGTCAGAGTAGGGCTGAGGAAGGTACACCTCATGTTGGTATCAGGGCACAAATGGGCTCTCTGGGTTGATGGGGGAGGAAGGCTCAGTAGTCTCCCACTCTGAATGGCTTGTCCCACTTCGAATGACTCCACGGAACCAGGCTTGGATTCTTGCTGGGGGAAAGGACTTGTGCCTGCACCTCAGATTTGAGTGAGGTCTGCTTTGTGTGAAACGGACAAACAACAGCTATGTGTTTCCCTGTCTGCCAGGTTTAGCTCTGCCTTCTACCCAAAGGGGGGACAGGCTGTCCCAGAGTTGGGGAGATTTACCAAGGTCTGACTTGACCTCCCCTCGCTCCACCCCACAAGTTCTCAGGGGACCAGGTTTTGGCGGGGGAGGACTGAAAGGCTTACTCTGGGCCTCTTTCCCTCCGTTAGTGTCCCCCATTTTGATAATAGGCAATCTGAGGCTTAGGCCACTTGGGGTCCTGTTTATGGAACTCCCCCTCCCCTCCGCAACCTCATAGGGGCCTGCTTAAGAAGGCAGCCTGCCCTTTCTTCCCCAACACTCAGATACGCAGAGCCTAGAGCTCGAGTGCCTGTGGCCCCACAGCTCAGGGAAGTCTCTGGAAGCCCTGGAGGTAGGAGCTCTGGGGCAAAAGCCTAGCTTCAAGGTGGTACTGTCTCCCCGCCACCTCCCAGCACTGATCCCAGCCTTCTCTCACTTCCATGTGGCCTTGGGACAGTTACTTAAGGACTCCAAACCTCCACTTTCTGAGATAGTTGAGAAAGCAATTCTGTTCACAGTCCGTGGTGAGAAATGGGGGAAAGCAGAAGGTTCTAGAACAACGGGTCCCGAGGATCCTGATTTTATTGTCCATATTCCCAGGAGGTACGTAGAATCTCTCTCTTCGTATCTCAGAGAAGGCAACTGAGATTTGGAGGAGGGCAAGGATGAAGATTTGAACCCAGATCTCGTCCTCCACAGCCCAGGCTTTTTCTAGCACCTGTAGTTTCTCAGGGTCTTGGGTTGCCTCTCTGTAAAATGTGTGTGTGGGGGGGTCTTCTTTGTAGTTGTTACATGTGATGTACAAGTTCAGCTCTGGGGATGACTCACAGTGAGAGGCAGATGGTTGGGGAGTCATTAGGGAATCACAACTGAATTTACCTTCTACTCCAGTGCAGTAGGTGACTGTGAATGTCACAAAGATTTAAATCTTTGTGAGCCCTAAGGACAGTCTCAAGCCCCTAGCCCAGCCCCTGTCAGAGGGGTCAGGCACCCAGTATGTAACAGGAAGGGCTGGAGTAACAGGCACCCACTCAGCCACCATGCTGCAGACTCCTGCAAGTGCCCATGCTCATTACCCAGCCCTGGGAGAAGGGCAGTGGTCAGGCAGGATATCGATAACCGGTAACAGCGACACCTAGGCAGCCTGGAGGATCCAGAAGGCTGGTGAGGCTCTTGGTTCTTTAGAGCTGGGCATGGAGGCGAGTGGAAGAAAGGCCCATAACAGCCCAGAACAGTTGGCTGTCTTCATGTGGGCAGGGAAGCCACAGGACTCTCCCCACCTGGCCTAAGTCCAGCGATCTCTGGACACCAATGTGGGGAGCAGCAGGTGACCCCAAGGGGACTAGGAGCATCTGAGCCCCAGGGCAACCCTGACACTTCTGCCTTCCAGAAGTTTCCCACTGCCTTGGAGGGGTTAGGTTGCCCACCCTCCAGTGTCGGCCTGACCATTGTACAGCAAAACAAGGGCCGGACATGGGGCAGGAAGCCAGAAGGGCCACACTTATTCTCTCCCAAAGTTAGGTGACTCACAGCTGCATGGCTTCCTGAGACGCACAGTAGACACCAGCCACCATCCTCACAAAACTCTCAAGGCCCTTGCCTCAGGGAACCCTTTCTGGTTATTCCCATCCCCTCTTTGTATTGCTCTCAGCTAACCTGAATGATTCCTGTGTGACAGGTAGAACTACTGAGGCCCAGAGAGGCTAACAAGGCAGTCTGAGGTCGCAGAGCTAGTGCAAGACAGAAGTAAGATAGGAGGGAGCCAGGCCTCTGTCCTCCCAGCCTATGCCCCAGTCCACAGTGGAGCCTAAAGAGAAGCCAGTCAGATAGCTGAGGTCACAGAAGCTAGCATAAGACAAACCATGAGCCTGAGAGACAGATCCTGCACCCAGGAGCGTGTACCTGGTGGGAACACACAAATAGTCCATCCTGACATGGGTCCAGGTTGGCGCTGGGAGAAGAGATCACAGAGAGCTCTTAGCAGGGAGAAAAGGAGCCTGGGATGCTGGGCGTCCTTGCAGAGCTCTTGCACAGACTTAGCATCAATCTCTCCATCTCTCTGGGCTGAGGATAGTCCTTAAATCCACTCAGGGGCCTCCAAGCTGCTGAATCCCTGCAGATACAGAGGCCGGCTGGGAGCAGTGAAGCTCGGAAGCAGACAGGCAGCTGTGAATGGAGTTTCCTTTGGAGAGGAGTAGGGGAAGGGGCCCAAGAGAGGATCAGGAAACTAGGTCAGGTGTGAGCCGACCAACAGAAGATGGCGCTCTAGCCTGGAGGGTCAAGGGCCCTGCACATTTAGCGAGCACTGACTGTGTGCTGAGTCTCCTCTAACCCTCCTGTCCTGGAATTAGCACATTTTATATTGCCTTCATCACAGATGCGATAGCTGAGGCCCAGAGACAGCAAGGGACGGGTCCGAGGCCACACAACTCATGCTCAGCTGGGCAGATTCTAATAGACAAACATGTGGGCCTTGTTCTGATGCCCCACCATTGTCCCACAGTTCTAGTCAAAGTCAGGAAGTTCAAGGGGATCTGGAAAGACTCCCTAAAGTAGGTGTCCTCTGCCTGAAGCTTAGCGCTGCCCCATAAGATTCAGAGAGCTAGACTGATAGGCTTAGCACCTCAAGACTCAGTTTACACTGGATTCCAATCTTAAACAAGATCTGGCTCATTGGTAGTCTCTACATCAAACGCTATATTGAAGATTCAGAGAAATGAAAACTGTGATTAATTAGTGATGTCTGTCAGGGATCCAGGAAGGGGTAGATCGTAGTCTACCTGCCTTACGAGGCTTTCTCCTTCCAAGTATGTACATTTTCACTGGGTACCCTTATCAAAGATAACCTCATTCCCCAAAGAATCAAATCTTAGTGGAGAATCTAGCAAAGAAATGGCTGTTAAAGGGGCTATCTGGGGACCTGCAGAAGCTTCTTAGAGTTAAACCACAGATAGCATTTGCACTGACCACCCAAGATATCATCTGCAAATAAATAGGCTGGCTTTTGAATTCTGTGAATGATAAGGGACCAGAAGTAATTACTGGAGACTGAGATAGCAGTCAGAACTTTGTTTTTTGAGCCAGGGTCTCCCTGTAGCCCCAGCTGTCCTGGAACTCGCTCTGTAGACCAGGCTGGCCTTGAACTCACAAAGATCCACCTGCCTATGCCTCCCGAGTGCTAGTATTAAAGGCGTGCGCCACCACGCCCAGCCTTGCAGTCAGAAATTTAAAACAACCCCAGACTTCAGACCCTTCTTGAGTCCTTGTATCTGGACACTAAGAAGAAGTAGAGAATTGGCCCTGGAGTGTTTCTGGACAGAGATGCTCAAGCCAGGAGGCAGAGGCTAGGCTGGGACCTGGTGGCAACTAGGAGACTGCATGGAAGAGATGACCAAGGGATGCACTCATCCAGAGAACAAAGCAAGGAAGAACATTCCAGGCAGAAGGACCAGCCTATCCAAAAAGCCTGTTGTATAGAAGAAAAGCATTGTGAATTCTAAAGACCTCTAAGGCTTCTCATGGCTTTAAGGGATAAGAGGGCTGAAGAAGGGAAAGCAGGGTGGGAGGTGGGGGGGGGGGTCAGGGGAAACTCTGCTGGCTGGCTCAGGAGCTAGGCTCCATCCTGCAAAGCATGATAAGCAGCTGATAGAACATCGACAAACCACAAGCCAGGAGAGCGCCCCGGGGAAGGAGCAGGCCTGGGCCCCATAGGAGCAAGGCCGAGGCTTAAACTAAGCTACGAAATGAAGAAAACCTCCGAGCTAATAGCTGACTAATGTCACTCTGTCCTCCAGACTTCCCAGGCTGCATCTTCCATCCTCCCAACATCTACACTCCCAAGACCCAGTTGTAAAGATAGGGGTTCAAACAGACTATGTGGGGGTTTCCCGGAGGCATCTGGGATCTCTGAGTCCTCATCTTGCCCTAGCTTAGCCTCACGGCATGAGGCAGGCCGGCAACACACAGGGCCACACACAGAGCCACCCACCACAGCACACCCCCTTCGTGTTCTGGACCATCTCCACCCACTGCCCTGCCCTCATCCCTGACCCAGGCCTTCAGGCCAGAGTCCACAGCCTGCAGGGGATTGGGGTGGGGCAGAGCATTCCATCCATCTCAGAGGCTCTCCCAGGGGTTTCACTCAGCTGCCAGATGTGGTCCCTGTCCCACTGAAGGCCACGGGCTGGGTGGAGGGGAGGACCCTATGCAGAGTGTGAGGAGGTCACCTCTGTGAAGTTGCTGTGGTAACACGCCTGCCTAGTAGAAGGCCGCTGGGGACACTTATACAGACTCCAGGGACGGTAGGAGACTCCACAGGGAGAGGGAGTATGTGTGTTTACCTCATCCCCACCCCTAGCTCCCTCCAGGCTGTTCAACAGCCCTCCTAAAACCCCAAACCTGTCCCCTAGAATCTAAGCCAGAAGTGGGGCTCAAATCAGATGCCTGTGGTCAGTGAGGACAAACCCAAGGCCCTGGCCTGAAGCCCTGCTGAGGGGCTCTAACTGGAGCCAGATTTCCTACATTGTTTAGCTATAAGGCCAGAACCTAGTCTCAGGGAGCCCCAGAGAAGCTCTGGCACCTCGACACCCTAACCCTCCTTTGTAGCTGTGCACCAAGCCCTACTTCTGCCTGCAGTCCGTAGAGCTCAGGGCTGAGCCCATCCCACAGCCCCTTTGAGGCCAAACCCCAGTGTCAGGTGAGCCACTGATACCCACAGTTGGGTGAGAGAAGAAAAGGCTCTCTCCAGGGCTGCATGCCAGCCCAGGTCCCCTGCCCTCATCCCAGCCCAGGCCCCCTCCCCTCATCCCAGCCCAGGCCCCCTCCTCTCATCCCAGCCCAGGCCTCCTGCCCTCATCCCAGCCCAGGCCCCCTCCCCTCATCCCAGCCCAGGCCCCCTGCCCTCATCCCAGCCCAGGTTCCCTGCCCTCATCCCAGCCCAGGCCCCCTGCCCTCATCCCAGCCCAGGTCCCTCCCCTCATCCCAGCCCAGGCCCCCTGCCCTCATCCCAGCCCAGGCCCCCTGCCCTCATCCCAGCCCAGGCCCCCTGCCCTCATCCCAGCCCAGGCCCCCTGCCCTCATCCCAGCCCAGGCCCCCTGCCCTCATGCTCTATCACAGCTTCCCAAGCAAGTCCTTCCATCTCAACACAGTTTGGACATGATTCTTAGCTGTTCCATATCACGTGATCTGTGTGTACCGTCTCACCAGTCACCCCTCTCACAGGCAGGAAGACCTAGCACAAAGTAAGTGAATGACTGTGATCTTGTCATCTTAGGGTTTTGGAGACGTAGACACATGTGACCTAAAGGGGAGGGAGCATCACTAAGCCCAGTGGGGATGTGTCCTTCCCGGAGTTGAGGTCCCAAGGCCAGGACGCTCAGGGAGACTCTGGAGCCCCAGCCATTTACCTAGAGAACAGCAGACAGAGCCACAGGCCTTTGCTCTGTCCTCCTCAGATGTCTGCTTGGCTTGGCCTTCAGAGACAGCTCTTGATCCCCAGACTCCGTTCTGGTCTCTGGGTCCTGAAGCTACTCTAGATACAGACCTAGGCTTCAAGAGCCTCCTAGGTCCAGAACTCCTGTAGTTGAGTTCAGCCATACTCCAGTTCCCAGAGACTCTAGAGTCCCTGTCGGGAGCTCTGGGTCTACTCACCGTGGGTCTTTGGCTACACTCTGTCTAAACTAAAGTTTGGGGTCTTCTTAGCATTCCTAGACTGACTGAGGGCACAGAGGGCCTCTGCCATCCATTTGGAATAGGTAATTACCCTCACGGATGCTGGGGTTAAGGGGTATAGGTAGCTGAATACCCCACACCCTCAGTTTAGTCACCAGGTACTCCCTGGCCCTGACTACTATGCTCATAAAGTTCCCAGCTGCTGGGCTGGAATGTTGAGCCCAGAAATAATGTCCCCAATCCTCAGACCTTCCAGATATCTGTGCACCCCAAATCTACCCAGAGATATCCTGAGCTTCACTGAAGCCAGTGAGGAGAGTCAAGAGAGGAGATACCGTTAAATGAAGGCAAAAGGGGCTAAAGAAAGTCTAACCCCAGCCATGCCTAACCCCAGCCATGCCTAACCCCAGCCATGCCTAACCCCAGCCATGCCTCTGCCGTTCTAGAAATTCTGTATCCAGTGTGACCATAGCAAACCTGGCATCCTCTTCCTGGACAGGGTGAGAGGACAATGGCTGTCCAACAAAAGCCTCCCCCTCAGCCAAATTTCTAATATGAAGGCAAAAGACACAGTAAGTGTCACCATTTTAATGGAAAGTTCCCTCTGAGATGTGTAGAATAGATTCAAGATTTAAAAGGAAGCAGATTGGATGATGGACAGCTGTTTGTCCCTAGACCTTGATTTCCTCATCTATGAAGTGGAAGTGAGAATTACCGCATCCTGGTGGTGCTGAGGAGAGTGTGGAAGCTGCATGAGTCACTGTTCCCCAAATCCAAGCATTGAAAACAGCTTATTATTATGACAAGTAGCACTCGAGATACAGGTGTCACAAGGGCTATTTTGGTCTGAGCTTCCACTAAGCTGTCCCTTCCTGGTGTTCAAAAGGGACCATAAGCAACTGCCTTTAAGTCTGTAGCAGTGTTTAAATCAGGTAACAGGCCCAGGGGAGGTTCTTAGGGCTGTCATCCTGCCCCTTACCGCAGAGAGAAGGCCATCTGGGGAAGTATTCCAGGCTCCATCTTGGGGGAAGAGACAGGCTTATTACAGAATCCTCTCTCCCAAAGGCCCCAGATTCCAGGGTCCAGCCTTCTCACCCGCAGATGACTAATGAGAGAGCTAAGTGAGCAGATGCCCTGTCCCATAACAAGGGACATATGAAGCAAAGGACTCCACAAGAACCAAGACCACTCCCTTCAGAAGTTGGGAGCTTGAAGGTGACCTCGTGGGCCAGTGACTTTCTCACAGGATTCAGAGCAAGGCCCCTGCTGGACTTGGCGTAGAAGCCCTGCTCTACTATTTCTGTGAACTCTTTGTATGTGCCCTGCCAAATCCCGACAAAGAGTTAATGTTCCCCGTGAGCCACAAGGTCATAGGCTGTAACCTGGGGGCTCAGCTTCATTAAAGTCCAATGTAATGGTTTCCTAATTTAGCTGATAGCTGTTGTCAGCCCCGAGCTTCACTCATCCCATCAGGCATCACTGTGCCACACAGGGTCCCTACAGGGAACCCAACAGCCAATGCAGACTCTGTGAGGCTGAGCAGGACAGGGAGGCACTTGACCAGCAAAACCAGCAATGGAGGAAAGCTGTTCTGTTCGCGCTCCAGGGCTGAAGGGACAAAAGGCAAGGGGGTTGCGGAGCCTAGTGCGGGAAAGAGCCACGGAGCAGGCTGGGAGTTGGCGCAAGGGAGCGTGCAGCCAGAGAAGGAGAGACCAGCCGGGCAGGGAGGGAAGAAGTGCTCTGCGTCCTGTCGTCGTCCCCCCCCCCATCACCAGAGCACCTCCTGGACTGGGCACCTCTTGGCCAAAGACAGCCAGAGGCCACAGCTGGGGCCAGGAGTCCCAGGGGAAGCTTTGTGATACACAGCAGAGGTTAGAGAGGACAGGGATCTAGGAGACAGACCTGTGCATCCCTCAGGAAATGAGCAGATGAGGGCGTTGTTGTTGTTGTTGTTGTTGTTGTTGTTTGGAAGCCAGATCTTGCCCAGAATGCCATCAAACTTAAATCATTTATTCTGCCTCTGCCTGCCAAGTTCTGTGACTATAGGCATGTGCTAGCACTCCCAGCTAAGGATTTAGTGACAAAAAAACAAGCATGATAATGGACCATGATCCTTTGGTTATGGCGACAAGCCACCAGTAACTTCGGGGGTTTAAAGTCACATATGTTTACTTATGTATTACCTTACAGTTGTGAAAGCCAGGAGTCTGAGTCTGACCTGGATTTCAGGGGGCTGAAATCAGAGGTACAATGCCTTTTCAGGCCTCATGGAGACCCCATGCCCTGGCCTCTTCCATCCCCTAGGACCACCTGCACCCCTTGGCCACTGGTCTGACATCTCTTCAGCTTCCTCTCCCCACATCTTTGTGCATGGGTGTGGTGCTGGGGACTGAACCCAGGGTCTCACACAAGCTAGGCAAGTGCCCTACTGTTGAGCTATTTCCTGAGACCTCTTTTCACATTTTTTATTTTATTTTAAATTTTATTTCTTTTTTATGTGTATGAATGTACTGTCTGCATGTAGGTTGGTGCACCCATGTCGTACAATGCTGCAGAGGTCAGAAGAGGGTGTCGGATTCCCCTGGAATTGGAGTTCTCCTGGAATTGGAGTTACAGACGGTTCTCAGCCACCATGTGGGCGCTGGGGATTGAACCCGGGTCCTCTGCAAGAGCGGTTGGTGCTCTTAACTGCTAGGCCATCTCTCCAGCCCCCTTATTTTATTTTTTGAGACAGGATCTCATGTATTGTACCAGGCTAGTCTGCCATCCCCATATAGCTGAAAATAACCTTTGAGCTTCTGAAAGCTGGGATTACAGGCATTTATCATCATGTTCCACTGGAGATCAAACCCAAGCTTCATGCAAGTACTTTACCAACTGAGCTATATCCCTATCTGTGTCACACAGTCTCACTAAGTAGCCTAGGCTGGCCTTGAAACTTACTTTGTAGCCCAAGAGCTTGATCTTGTGATACTCTTGCTGCAGACTCCTAAGCAGCTAGGTTCCGGGCCTGCCCCGCCAGGCCTGGCTTCGTCTTTTAAATCTGATCCCCTTGCCCCCTCCCATCTTCCATCGACCCCCGGATTGTACCAGGCCCATTAGGTAGTCCAAGTTCAACTCCCCATATTAAGCAAGATCTTCATTTAGGCATTTCTGCCAAGAGTTCTTAAGGCAACGTCTCGGGTTCCAGGGTTTCGGACAGCGGATATTTTGGGGATGTTGTTCAGCTTACCCCACCGGCCTGGAACCTCTCCTGTTCCGTTCAGCCCAGGGGGCTTCACTGGCTCCTCAGATACAGTTAATTATCTTTCTACCTCAGAGCCTTCCTACCTGCTGGTGCTGGTTGTTGAAGAGCTCTTCCTTCCTCTGACCTTCATATGGCTGACACTGAGATGTGGGCTTAAGTAGCTTTCTGAATGGGCTGGTAGTGTAGCCCAGTGAGTGGGCCACTGCCAGCATGCATGAGGCTTTGGGTTCCAGCCCCAGCCCCATAAAATAAAAGCCCTCTGTGTGGCTACTTCCTCCACCACAGCTGCATCCCGTACTAAAATTCGGAACAATTTCTTATCTTTCTGTTGGTCCACTATGGGGAATAGCTCCGGGCTGGGGGCTGGCCTTGCAGCTGCGCTCCAGTCTCTACTGGATCCTGGCATCCAACAGGCATGTGCCCCAAGCTGCTCAGAATTTACCCCCACCTCGTCATGACCCCAGGCCTGAACTCTCTCACCCTTTCCTGCTTCTCTGGTTCACTTCTTAGGGTTTTTGCTTTTCCGCTTCCCAGTCACTTCTCTCTTGAGGGAAACAGAAAACCCCAAGACTGGCAGTTCCTCTCTGAGCAAAGAAGGAAATGAACCACAGAGCCTTGCTGCAAGGTGGGGGCAGGAGGTCACGCTGCTGCCTCCCTGAGTCAGGCCCAGCTTCCTGGCCAGGCCTCCGGCCTCCCTACCCTCCCTGCCCTCCTCCAGCCATTTGTTCACTGCCTTCCTCCTGCTTGGGTAACTTACTACAAAGTCCCCCAGCATGTTCTAGGGAGACCCCCCCACTTGTTGATGGTTGAGGAAGCTAAGGTATGGGGGGGATAGAGCATCCCCAGGCACATAGCACCTGCATCCACCCAACCAACCACCCCAACTCCCCCCACACACACACACTCTTGGACTGTGAAGTCCACTTCCTCCTAAGATAGACTCGAAGCTGGAGGATAGCAACCATGGATGCTAAGATCAGCACAGATAGCCAGCCTCACTGAGGTCAGCCTGGCGCCAATCATCTAGAAAAAAAAAGTTACTAGAGTTTAGAAGGCTCCTTGGATGTACAGAGTCCACCCCTCCCTCGGGCAGGGCAGGGGAGAACAGAGGAGGGAGCCGCCCCTCCCACACCCCATAGGTCACATACGCTGGTTCCCATCCACTCATTTCTTCCCCCACACCATCCCAGGAGCTGCAGGTCAGTGACACGGGGACCCAGGATGGGTGGACATGAGAGGGCAGGACTGAAAAGCCACAGCAATGGCCACGGACGTGAGTCAGTGGGAAAACTTCCATCCCTGAAATTCAGGATAAAACCAGGACTTGGTCTCTGAATGACCCACGTTGCTAGCCAATGGGGGTGGGGGGGGCAGGGGAGGATGGGGTGCCTTCAAGAGTGAGACCTGACCAGCTGCACGGGGGCCTGAGCTTCAAAGAGCCCCTGCGTGGTTTAATATTCTTCCATCTCTGTCTCAAAATTCTTTGTGTTTTAAATAAGAGATCCACAGCTCTGTTTTGCGATGGACCCACAAAAAATGAAGCCCAACCTGCATATCCAGCCTCTCAACCCCACCCCACCCCAACCACCCCCTAAGGTAGCCACCTCCTGTGTGCTCTCCAGTAAGGGCCTAACCTCTGGGTTAAGATGTTTAGGTTTCTCTACAAGACTTTTGAAGACAGCAGGAAACAGCTTGAATTTGGGGCCACATAGGCTTCACCCTGGCTCTGCTTTTTAGAGTCTGGGTGGTCCTGAGGATACTAATAAACATCTCTGTGTCTCAGTTCATTTGTAAAATGAGGATCTCAATGTCACTAATCTTGGAGGCGGGGGGCGGGGGGGGATTAAATAAGAGGGCATGGCATGTCCAAAGTGCTCAGAACAGAGTCAGGCAGCTAGTAAGCTCTCAATGGCAGTGAGTGATTGAGGCCAGTTGCCTCTCAGCCCAAGTATTTAATCAAGGGTGGAGCTAACCTGTCTCTGTGCCTTTGTTTCCTTGTCTGTAAAATGGCAAAAATCTGAGTGGCTGCTGTGAGCATTATTTCACGCCTCCTCCAGGTGCCTTCCCTGTCCGCTGGGAGCCTCATACCCGGCACCTGTCTCCACAACAGCCTACGTGGCTGTGAGCAGGATCCATTTCTGGGCCTTCCTTCCCTACCCAAACCACAGTTTTGTTCTGCTGGTATCATCACAGTGATGGATAAAGTAGAGGAGAGAAGGAAGAAAAAGAAGTTTGACCCCCAGTGAGCTGCTCACAGTCTACATCAGTGGTCGCTGTGTGCTGATGCTGATGGTGTCTGCTTTTTTTCTTCAGATCAGCCCCACCTGGGAGGATGCAGAGGGTCACAGTGCTGGCTGCTGCTTTGGGCACCTTCTTGGCCCTGGTGGCATTAGCAGCAAGGGCAGACTCAAACCTTCCCCAGATGGACGCCCACAGCATGCTGCCTGCCCACCGGCGCCAGAAGAGAGCCTGGATTTGGAACCAGATGCATATCGATGAAGAGAAAAACAATTCGCTGCCCCACTATGTGGGCAAGGTAAGGCCAGGCCCCAGAGCAAGGGAAGCCATCAGCAGCTGGTCCATAGTGATGGCCATGGTAGCAAAGATGGCGTTGGATACAGGATACAGGGGCGATTATCAGTGATGACGAGAGCTCTAATGGTAACAGCAACAAAGGAAGACATAGCAGAGGTGGTGGGCATAGTGGTGGTAATGGTGAAGACAGTGGTGGTAGTGACTGTGCTGGTAGTTGTGGCAGGAAAGAGGAAGCAATAGTGCTGATGGTGATGGTGATGGTGATGGTGGTAGGGACAGTGAAGGGGAAGTGAGGAGATGGTGGAGGTGATGAGATGGTGTCCGTGGTGTGGAGATGATGGAGGTGATGGTGGTGGTGATGGTGATGGTGGTGATGGTGATGGTGGTGATGGTGGTGATGGTGGAGGTGATGGTGGTGGTGATGGTGATGGTGGTGGTGGTGGTGATGGTGGTGGTGGTGGTGATGATGATTGTGATGGTGATGGTGATGGTGGTGGTGTTGATGGTGGTGGTGGTGGTGGTGGTGGTGATGGTGGTGGTGGTGGTGGTGGTGGTGGTGGTGGTGGTGATGGTGATGGTGGTGATGATGGTGGTGGTGGTGATGGTGGTGGTGGTAGTGATGGTGGTGGTGATGGTGATGATGATGGTGGTGGTGGTGGTGGTGATGGTGGTGGTGGTGATGGTGATGGTGGTGGTGGTGGTGATGGTGGTGGTGGTGGTGGTGATGGTGATGGTGGTGGTGATGCTGGTGATTGTGATGGTGGTGGTGATGGTGATGATAGTGGTGGTGGTGGTAGTGATAATAAAATGGAAGGTAGGGGAGTTAATGGTGGTGATTGTGATGGTGGTAGTGATGGTGATGATGGTAGTGATAATAAAATGGAAGGTGAGGGAGTTAATGGTGGTGATGGTGGTGGTAGTGGTGGTGGTGATGGTGATGATGGTACTGATGGTGAAAGGAAGGTGTATTAGTTACATTTCTGTTGCTGTAATAAAATATCCAAAAGTAACTTAAAGAAGTTGATAACCCTCTTATCCAGGGGAGCAGAGTCCATCACAGTGGGGGAGGCATGGCACAGACGGAGCAGCAGGAAACTGGCTGATCACACTTCATCCGCACACAGCAAACAGAGAGGGAGAACGAGAAGTGGGACAAGGCTAAGGCCCCAAAGCTCACTCCCAGGGACATACTTCTTCCAACAGGCTCCACCTCCAAAGGTTCCATAACCTCCCACAAGAGAGTGCCACCAACTGGGAACCAAATGTTTAAATATGGAGTCCATGGAGGACGGTTCTCATTCAAACCATAACAGAAGGTGAGGGACTTAACAGTAGTGATAGTAATGGCTGCGGTGATGATGGCAGTGATGGCGAAGGGCAGGTGAGGGAGTTGCTGCTGCTGCTGCTGCTGGTGGTGATGACAATCATGGTGACAGCAAATGAGAAACTGAGTGAGTTATGATGACGGTGGTGATAGTAATGATAGTGGTAGTGATGGTGGTGGTGGTAATGGTAATGATGACCATGTTGGTGGTAGTCAAAGGAAAGGTGAGGGAGGTAATAGTGGGTGGTGACAAGTGATAGTTGTAATGGTGATGCTCTTGGTACTAACGGTGGTGACAGTGAGGTGACAATAGCAGTAATAGTGAAAGGGGAGGTGGGGTAGTAAGTGGTGGGAGAGAGTAGTGACGGTCATGACAGCCTGGTGGTGACAGAGAGGAGGAGCTGATCGAGGTAACAGTGATTGGTCATGGTGACAGTGATAGTGAATGGGGGTAGTAGAGTGTTATAAGTTGGATCTTAAATGTTCTCCAAAGGTCATGTGTAAAATTTTTGCCAACTTATGGTATTGTGGGAGTAAATTCTAGAAGGAAGTCTTTGGGAATGTGTACTTGAAGTGGACAGTGGGCTCCCCCCCACCCCGTGTGTGTGTGTGTGTGTGTGTGTGTGTGTGTGTGTGCATCTTTTCTTGCCAGCCAACCTGAGGTGAACAGCTTTTTTATACCATGGCTTTCCCACCATGATCTTCGCTATTTGGCTAAAAGACTATGGACTAAACTTTAAAAATGTTAGCCAAATACACCTTCCCTCTTGGTTAATTATCTGAGGTATTTTATCACAGCCATGGAAAGCTAACTCAGAAAGTGATCACAGGAAAATGGCCCTTTGTTGTGACTGGCTGGTTAGTGGTCCGGAAGCCTTCGGGATTAGTTTATAGGAAAGACTTGGAAAAGTTCGGAAGAAGAAACTATAAAGAGCTTAGAAGAACACTGTAAGTGGAGTTTGCTGGGTGTTTTGATGGGAACCAGAAAACAAGAATGCTCACAGGAAGAAGGAAAGCAAAGACTGTGCTCGTGAGATTTCAGGTCGGAATGAGGACTCTAAGGGAACTGGATGAGGGGCCACCTGTGCTGTCCTCTGGCAAGAACCTGTCTATATTTTCTCTGTCTGTGGGAGGCTTTGTAGAAGGCTCAGTGTAGAGGTGATGAACTGATTTATTAGGCAGAGGAAATTTCAAGGGAGCAATACCCAAGCTGTTACATGGGTATTGCTGGCTGCTCTGAGCCAGATTTACAGTGAGACCTGGGAACAAAGAGGAGGACAGAAAGATTTTGAAAAAAATAAACAGATTGGCAAAAAAGGCAGGGGGAAGAGAGAGGACGTTGGAAGCTGTGACTGAGGAAGGTGCCAGTTTCTAAGGGAATTAGTGCCACCAAAAAGAAACCAGATACTTTGCATCAGACAATAGAAGATTCCATTAAGGCATCACAGGCCCAAAGACTTTGGTTTGAGAAAAGAGCTTCAGGTAGTGTACTCTCATGGTACTGCCTAAGAATTATGTCCATAGGATTGGGATTCCCTTCCCTGTATTTAGCCATTCAGGCCCTCGGAGGCCACTGAAGCCATGGACTAAGATGGCCTGGCTATGTCTGAAGGCAGTGGTAGACCTTGGTGCCATTCACATGAGGCTGGTTTGTAGACAGCAAGAGTTGTGGAATCATGGAATCATAGACATGTCCACCAAAATGTCAAAGGAAAACCTAGAAGATCCCACACCATGGTAGGTTCAGAGTCCATGAAAATACCCAAGAGTGGTCTGTGAACCTGTGAAAAGAAACCTGAATCTCTAATGGAGACTCCAGAAAGCTAGAAATGCCAGAAATATGAACTCTTTTCCAAGAAAAACTCAAAGCAGAAACAGAGCCTCCCCAAGGGAGAGGCCAAGGGGAGCATGTCACCTGCACTCTTTGGAGCACACATTATTCCACTTTGTGGCCCAAATGCTGGACATGGAACTATAGGATCTGATGTTTGCATCCTGGGTTTCCATCTGTCCTAGTTGTCTTTCTATTGTGACAAACACGGTGACCAGAGAAACTTGGGGAGGAGGGCGTTTATTTCATCACTGAGGAAGTCAGGACAGGAACTCAGGGAGGCAATCTGAGGCAGGAGCTGACGTACAGACCATGGAGGAGTGTTGCTTACTGGCCCTACCAGATCCCTCAATAAACAAGAAAATGCCTCCAAACCCAGGCCAGTGCAGTAGGGAGGGCTCCTCAGTTGAGGTTCCTTCTACCTAGGTGCGTCGCGCTGACAACTGAAGCTGTCCAGCACACCATCTTCCTTTGATCCAGTCCTGCTTTTCTGTCTTTGCTTCTTTTCCTCATGCTGTGATAAAATGTTCTAAGAAAAGCAATTATAGGGAGAAAGGGTTTATTTCAGCTCACAGTTCAAGGGCACAGTCCACTATGGCAGGAGAGTCAGGCAGCGGTCCTGTTACATCCACAAATCCTTGCTCAGCTTTCCTGCTCCATTTTATACAGTCCAGCATCTGTCCAGGGAATGGTCCCACCCACAGTGGGTGGCTGTTCCCACCTCAATTAATGTAAACAAATAAATCCCTCAAAGGTGTATCTATCTAGAGCTAAATCATCCCTCACAGGTGCTCTCAGAGGCTGGCCTGGTGATGGAGTCTAGATCCTGTCTAGCTGACACTCAGTCACTGTCACACCCTCTATTCCCAATCCTGCCTTTTGAAATAGGCGTCGTTTATCTTGTGTCATTGTGTCTTGGCATATGTAGGTTGACTTTTATTTTTAGGGACTCAAATCTCAGAGTGTCCTTGAGTCTCAGAAGACACTTTGAACTTGGACTTGGATTAAATTCATTTTGCATTGCAAGATGAACATGATCCCTTGGGAGTCAGGGGCAAAATGCTATATAGTTTAAGCCTGGCAAGATGGCTTAGCAGGGAGAGGTGCATAGGCCTGACCACCTGAGCTCAAGCTCCAGAACCTACGATGTAGCAGGAGAGAACTGACTCCTGAGATTGTCCTCTGTCCACATGTGCACTCTGGCACATGAAGACCTGAGCTCACACACACAAATAAAATTTATTTATTTATCCTCTTGCTTATTTATTTGTGGACCATTAAGATGGATCAGTGGTTACAGGTACTTACAGCTAAGTCTGACAACCTGAGTTCAATCCCCAGGACGCACATGATAGACGGAGAGAACTGACTCCCACAAATTGTCCTCTGACCTCTGCAAACACACTGTGGCATGTGCACACATGCATGCTTGTACACACACACTAAATAGTTAAATAAATAAATGAACAGACAAATGTAATTAAGAAATAATATTAGCCGGGCTTGGTGGCACACGCCTTTAATCCTAGCACTTGGGAGGCAGAGGCAGGTGGATCTTTGTGAGTTCAAGGCCAGCCTGGTCTACAGAGTGAATTCCAGGACAGCCGGGGCTACAGGGAGACCCTGTCTCAAAAATACAAAAAAAAAAAAAAAGAAAAAAGAAAAAAGAAATAATATTATCATTTAGATCTTAAATGTCCCTAAAGGTCATTTGCTAAAAGCTTTGTCACCAGCCTGCGGCTGTAGTGGGAAGGTGGGAAGCGGAGGCCTGGTAGAAGGAAGCTGTGTCACTGGAAACAAGCCCTGAAGGAGATATGGGGACCCAGCCCAGCTGCTCTCCATTTCCCAGATACCATGAAGTGAATTGATCTCCTCTCCCTACACACTTCTACCCTAAAATGCCGCCTCACCTCAGGCCCAAAGCAGTGAGAACACGTGACCACATACTGAAACATTTTTTCCTTTGAAACTATAAAAATCTTTTTTTTCTTTTTAAGTTGATTGCTTCAGGTCTTTTGTCACAGCAATGGAATGCTGACTAACACAGGGAGGTAGTGGTGGTAATTATAGCAGTGGCAATAATGTGATTAGTTACTTTTGTCATTTTTATGACCAAATATCTGACAAAAGGCAACTTGAGGGAGGAAGGCTTTCTTTTAGCTTAAAGTTCAAGTCCTGGCAGGGAAGGCATGGTGCCACAAGGATGAGGAAGCTGGTCACATGGTCCAGATCAGGAAGGGAAGAGTGGACAGGAAATGGGGTCGGGTTCTAAATCTCAATGTCTGCCCCTCATGACCCACTTCCTTCAGCAAAGCTCCCTCTCCTGAAGGTTTCACAGCCTTCCAGACAGCACTGTCAGCTAGAAAGCAAGTGTTCAAAGCTGTATAGCTTTTTTTTTTTTTTTTTTTTTTTTTGGTCTTTTCTAGACAGGGTCTCTCTGTAGCCCCAGCTGTCCTGGAACTTGCCCTGTAGACCAGGCTGGCCTTGAACTCACAAAGATCTACCTGCCTCTGCCTCTGCCTCCCAAGTGCTAGGATTAAAGGAATGCACCACCATGCCCGGCTAGCTGTATAGCTTTGGGAGACGGTTTACATCCAAGCCACAGCAGCAGCGATGGGAGGGGAGAGAGGATAGACCAGTGCTCGTGAGAGAGGGAGCAGGGGGGAGTTAATTCAGTGATAGAGATGAATGGGTAAAGGGCTAGGTGGTGCTGGTGGCGACGGTGATGATGGTGAAGGTGATGGAGAAGGTGTAACAGTGGGGATCGGGAGGGGATTATGAAGAGGGTGGGTAGTGAGGACCGCGCAGGGGATTATGGAGGGAGCGGGTGGTGATGGTGGCGGCCCTGGTAGAGAGGAGGAGGTAAGAGGCAGTAATGACAGTGAGGATGAGGAGGAAACAGTGCTAGAGGCAGGAGCGACCACCGTAGCTCATCTTCTCCCACTCTTCGCTCTACAGAGTAGAAATCATTGGCAGGACCACCTTGTACTAAGGCTGAGCAGCCCAGCCTGGCCTGGGGGCCCAGGGTAGGGGAAGAACCAGCCAAGGCTGCATTCAGTGTTCCCACTTGAGAGATCAGGAAAAGCCTGAGCAGAAATCATGCGAGTGACAATGATGCTTACCAGGCCCATTTGCCAACCTTGCCCCAGGCCTCTGAGCTTCCTCAAAACCCTTTGCAGTGGGCATGGCCATGAACACCTGCAACCCCATCATTCAGAAGGCTGGGCAGGAAGATCAAGAGTTCAAGGCTAGCCTGAGCTGCACAGTGATCTATCATTTAAAAACAAACAATAAAACCACCTTACACTCAGATTATACCTGCCAGATTCCCTGTAATCGCACACAGCTCCCCAAAATGTCAGGACCCTATTGTGAGATACTTGACCCAGACCTGCCCTCTGGGAGGACTGTGCCAAGAACTGTGAGTTCACATTGTTTTTCTTTAAACATGACCAACTTAAGCTCATCTTCCAAGAGCTTGGAGTAAATCTGTCTGAGTGACTAATCTCACCATGTCAAGTCGTCATGAGCATTTCATACACAATGAGAGGTCAATTGATTAAGCATTTTAAGAGCTTTCTGTGGGGAAGACTCCACAAGTATTGAAATCTCACCATGTCAGCTGTTTTGTACCCACATATCAGCTACAAGAAGGACCAGGTTAAATGCACTCCAAGCCTGGACCGAGTGCTGGGAAGATAGCACTGGGCAAAACCATGGTCCCCACTCTCAAAGAAGAAGGGGTCAGAGAGAGTAGGGATGTGCAAACTGTTGCCTACAGGCCAAATCTGGCCCCCTGCCTGGTCTTATGAATAAAGTTTTATTGGTGCATAGCCCTGCCAGAGTTCATGCATTCTGCCATACATGTCTTTCATTTTTTCTCAGTATTTTTAAAGTTTTTCTATGCAGAAGTTTACTGTTTTGGGCAGAAGTTTACTGTTTCAGTCAGTTCTTTGACCCAGTCATTTTTGTTGTTGTTGTCCCTTCCAATTTGTATCACTCCAAAATATACATATATACATGCCACGCATATAACAAAATTATGATGTCTGAAGATGTCATAAACTATAGGTTAATTCCAAAACATGTTTAGGGATTCACATTTTAACAGTAGAGTTGTATGCAGGTAAATACAAAATATTACTTTACATTCCTATATTACACAGCAAGTTGATGAGTAACATCAGGTATTATATTTACTAAAAATTTTACTGAAAAAATGAATTATTCAGTTTGCCTTACAAATAGAGTTTTGGTGCTAGGATCCACAAATGAGGGATACCATATGTCATTTGTTTTTCTGGGACTGTGTTCCTTCACTTAGCATAATGGCTTCTAGTTCCATCCATTTACCTTCAAAGTTCATGATGTCATCTTTCTTTACCACTATATAAAACTCCATTGTGTAGATGTACCACATTTTCTCTGTCCACTCATTGGTTGAGGGACACTTGGGTTGTTTCCAGCAGCTCTCTTCACAAGAAGAGAGCTGCAATAAACATGGATGTGCATGTATCTCTGTAATAGGATGAGTCTTGTGGGTATATACCCACAAGTAGTATGACTGGTTCAGGTGGTAGGCTCATTTTCAGTCTTATTTTTTTTTTATTTTATTTATTTTTGTATGTGTATGAGTGTACTGACTGCATGTAGGTTTTTTTCACCCGTGTCGTGCAATGCCGAGGAGGTCAAAGAGGGTCTCGGATTCCCCTGGAACTGGAGTTCTCCTGGAATTGGAGTTACAGACGGTTCTCAGCCGCCATGTGGATCCTGGGGATCGAACCCGGGTCCTCTGCAAGAGCAGTCGGTGCTCCTAACCGCTAGGCTATCTCTCCAGCCCCTCATTTTCAGTCTTTTAAGAATTCTCCACAGTGCTTTCCATCAGGGTTTCACAAGTTTGCATTCCCTCCAGCAGTGGATGAGTGTTCTCCTTTCCCCACAAACTCTCCAGCATTTGGTGTCCTTTGTTTTCTTGATCATAGCCAGTCTTACCAGGGTAAGATCAAATCTTAAAGTGCTTTTAATTTGCATTTCCTTAATTATTATCAATGTTGAACACTTTTAAAAAAAATTATTTTTTGTCTTTTCGAGATAGGGTCTCTCTGTAGCCCCAGCTGTCCTGGAACTCCCTCTGTAGACCAGGCTGGCCTTGAACTCACAAAGATCTGCCTGCCTCTGCCTCCCAAGTGCTAGGATTAAAGGCGTGAACCACCATGCTCAGCTTAAAATTTATTTTTAAACAGTTCTTTGATATACATATAACTTTACCATTTAATAAAGATGAAGGCAAATTTTCATACTAAGGAAACAAATGTTCTAATTTTTTTTTTACAAAATAATTCATTTTCCATTATTTATTTTACATAAACAATTCTTGCCAGATCTGATGGACCATGCCTTTAACCCCAACACTCCAGAGGCAGAGGCAGGTAGATAGCTGTGAGGAGACTGAATATGAGATCCAGGCCTTTCTTTTGGGGGGGGGGTCTTTTTTAAAACAAGGTCTCCCTGTAGCCCCAGCTGGCCTGGAACTCACTCTGTAGATCTGGAACTCATGGAACTCACAGTAATCCACCTCCCTCTGCCTCCTGAGTGCTGGGATTAAAGGAATGAGACACCATGCCAGGCAAAACCCTGCCTTAAAGGAAAAAAGAAAGAAAGAAAGAAAACAAAAGAATTTATTCTTAATTCAGGCTATTTATTTATTTTATTTATTTTTTTATTTTTATTTTTTTGGTCTTTTCGAGACAGGGTCTCCCTGTAGCCCCAGCTGTCCTGGAACTCACACTGTAGACCAGGCTGGCCTTGAACTCACAAAGATCCGCCTGCCTCTGCCTCCTGAGTGCTAGGATTAAAGGCGTGTGCCACCACACCCGGCTATTTATTTTATTTTTACATAAAGACTTACTCACTTATAATTCCAGCGCTGGGACAGGCAGATCCCTGGGGCTTGTAGACCAGCCAGCCTAGCCTACTGAGCAAGCTCCAGACCAAAGAGAGACCATATCACACACGTTAAAAAAAGGTGGGGCATACCTTTAATCCCAGCACTCAAGAGGCAGAGGTAAGCAGAATTCTGTGATGTCAGAGCCATCCTGGCCTCAACCTCCCCCACAAAGATGGACAGTGCCTCAAGAACAACATCCCAGGTTGTCTTGTGGCCTCCACATGTATATGTGCATGTATACATGTGGACCATAACAGGTATATGTGCATGCACACACATGTACACATGGGCCATAACATGTATATGTGCATGTGCTCACATGTACATGTGGACCATAGCATGTGTATGTGCATACATGGACACGTGGACCATAACATGTATATGTGTGTACACGCATGTACATGTGGACCATAACATTTATATATAGGTACACATGTACATGTGGACCATAACATGTATATGTAGGTACACACGTACATGTGGACCATAACACGTCTATGTGCATGTATGCACATGCATGTATATGTGTGTACACACATGTATATGTGGACCATAACATGTATATGTGCATGAACACACATGTACACGTGGACCATAGCATGTATATGTGCATGTACATACATATACACGTGGACCATAACACACTCCCACAAAATTAAGTCTCAACTGAATATCTGATACTACAGGTCATAAGGCATCGTCAGTTCAGTGACTTTCAGAATTGATAGGTTTGTCTATCACTTTTATTTTTTTTTAATTTTATGTGTGTATTTTGCCAGCATGTATGTAAAGTGCACCTACTCATGTAATGCTGGTGGAGACCAGTGAAGATGTCAGATCCCCTGGAACTGAGTTACAGATGGTTGTTACCCACCGTGTAGGTGCCGGGAACTGAGCCTGGGAACTGAGCCGGGAACTGAGCCATCTCTCCAGCCCATTTGTCTGTTTGGTTACAGGGACACATTGTGTAGCCCCCACTAGAACTCATTATATAGACTGGACTGGGCTGAACTTGGTGAAATCCTTCTCTTTCTTCCTTTTGAGTGCTGAGATTATAGGCATGAGCACACTCAGATCAATATTTTGATTTTAAATTTGCCAATCCTGAGAACACCACTTTGCATAAATATATAGTACAAAATGGCAGAAATATGTTTAGGGTGAAATTGTTGGAAACTGTGTCCCGTCTCAAGTTGAAATTCAGCTAATGACTTTTTTTTAGTGATACTCAAGTCAGCAACTCAAACAGCATTTTTTTAAAATCCACTATTCTAAAATAAAAAATCCAATCCAAATATACACTAATTTGTTTCCTATTTGTCAAGGAAGGAGGGCGGTAAAATGTTAAAAGTCTTCATTTTCTAACATTGTTTCTGTAAAAGCAGAAGACTTGTGTCTACAGTAAAGTCACTGTAGTCTGTACAATGGTCCCAAATCTAAGCCAATGTATTTGGAGCATGGTTCATTGGTGTTATATGGAGTGACGGCATATATAATCCAAAGCATACATATCGTGAACCAAGGCTGCAGTGAAGTTGTGTGATACAACAGGGTGAAAACTACCAGACAGCACCATTACACGTTTGGTCATTGTATGTTCAGAAATCTTTCAGTATTGCCAACGTTTTCACAACTCCTGCATTTAGATTTGTGATTATATGAGGTTGTGAAGGTTTAAGACGTTTAAGAAGTGGGGTCTATGGGAACAGCATATGTCAGACAAGGAACCCCTCAAATGGTAGGGATGGGAGTATTCTGGTGATGGAGAAACAGGGTGTTGAGGACTTTGGGTGGGTAGGCACAAGTCTGGACAGGGCACCCAAAATGACCCTGCCCCCAGCTGAAGGAAAGAGGTGGAACCCTCTGGAAAAAGTCCACCCACTGCTCTGCCCATAGCCAGCTGACTGCCCAGTGGCTGCCTGGGTGATGTCAATCCTGCCACCTGGCCAACCAAATGTCCAGAGTCACACAGTGAACCCTTGTCACAGAAGGAAATAGTGTCAGCCCACTTATGTCTTTCCTAGTGGGATAACTGGGCAATGAATCATCTTCTGAGGAAAAAAGACAATCCCTGAGGGAAATCTACAGATGAATCACGGAGAGCTAGCCGAAAGCCGAAGCCACCTGAACGGTGCCAGGACAACGTTTGCAGGACTGACCCGGCCCAGGAGTCTGTGAATAGCAGGAAAAGCGTCAGGCCTGTGTCTCATGATGACAGAACCCACTTGGTACCTAGCCTGGGTCTAGAGGAATAGAGGACCCATGTGAGGTCCCCACCCTAAGGAGAAACAAGGCTATCGGGGAGACGCAAGCCCAGAGCCCCAGGGATCACTCTTGGCTCCCAAGGACACACTCTGCAGGAAGGAAGTGCCTATTTATCAGGGTCAAAGTCTGGAGCCTTTGTTCACGGGCCTGGTTGGACAATGGGAGCCAGCCGTGAGCAGCCTGCCAGGGCAGAGATGCACTGTCCAAAAACAAGAAAGAGGGGTAGGGCCCATGACCCTCACTGAGTCATGAGAAAAACAGAGAAATTCAAGTGGAAGAGTAGCCTATGAAATCCCTGACTGGCACTCCTCCAAAATTCCCAGGTCATCAAAAATAATCTTAGGAATCGTCACAACTAAAATGAGCTTTAAAAAGCATGATTAAATGCCCCATGTGGTATCATGAATGGTATCTTGGAATAAGAAATGAATATTAAGTGAAAACAAGGAAATCTGTGTAAACTATGGACATTAATTAATAATATTATATCTGTTTGGGCCCAGTTATTATAACAAGTTTGCCACACTAATATAAGACTTGGTACCAGGGAGAAGCGGAGCAGCACACAGGAGCTCTGGCCCCTAGCTGCTCAATTTCCCATTAGGTCTAAGAAGAGTTGCGCACGCCTTTAATCTTAGCACTTGGGAGGCAGAGGCAGGTGGATCTTTGTGAGTTCAAGGCCACCCTGGTCTACAGAGTGAGTTCCAGGACAGCTGGGGCTACAGGGAGACACTGTCTCAAAAAGACAAAAAAAAAAAAAAAAAAAAAAAAAAAAAAAAAAGAGTTGTAAAACCTAAAGTCTATTTAAATAAAAGTGGGACAAGCATGGCAGCACGTGCCTGTAATCCTGGCACTGTGGGGGCTGAGGCAGGAGGCTGGAGAGCTTGGGGCCAGCCTAGAGGATTTATCAAGACCTTGTCTCAAAAACACAAAGAAGGGAAGGAAGAAGGAAAGGGAAGGAGAGGGAAGGGGGGAGGGGAGATTCCAGTTAAGGCCAGCGTCTCACCTTAACCTGGGCCTTGCACAGAGCCCCGCACCATCCCTTCTTCTTCACTCCCTTGCACAGAGCCCCGCACCATCCCTTCTTCTTCACTCCCTTGCACAGGGCCCGCACCATCCCTTCTTCACTCCCTCGGAAATGGCTTTCACCCCTGTCTGGCTGTTCATCATCCATCTGTCCTGTCCATGGAGCCTTGATCCCTCTTCATGGGCCCCCCCAGTGCCTTGCACATCGCAACCCTGTTCCAGCATCTTTGCCTTTGCTAGCAGCTGCCTGCCTCCCTCTTCCCATGTCTACTCAAGGAAAAGGGTCATCCCTCCCTCATCAACCCTTCTCTACCTTCTAGAATCTTCTCTGTGCTTTGTCATCTTGGTGTCTTCACCTTCCACCCAGCTGTCACCTCCATTAACGAGGACTCCAGTAGCTACACTACTGCTAAGCTCTGGGGACACTTTCTAGACCTCCTGGGGTTGATCCGAATGCTTCTGGAATTTCCTTCTTCCACACTGAGGTTATCATTCTTGGCCTCGAAATCACTTTTGGTTGTCCTCTGGCCTTCTTGGAGAATCCTCACTGGACACCTGGACACAAGGCTATTGCTCCATCTGATCCTCAGATGTCGCCCTCCTGGGATGTCAGCCTCTGATCCTACACCTCAGTCCTGAGAACCAGACTGGGGCCTATAACATCTCTGGAATCCTACCGTGGGGCCTGGCACCTAGGAAGCATCCACTATATGTTTTGTTTTCTTTTTCTTTTTGTCTTTTTGAGACGGGCTCTCCCTTCAGCCTCAGCTGTCCTGAAACTAGCTATGTAGACCAGGCTGGCCTTGAACTCACAGAGATCTGCCTGACTCTGCCTCCCAAGTGCTGGGATTAAAGGCATGCCTACCATGTCCAGCCAATTTATATGTTTCTAAGTGAGATTTTATTTTTTGGTCATTCTAAACCTTCTAAAAAAGTACTATTTCAGCCGGGCATGGTGGCGCATGCCTTTAACCCTAGCACTTCGGAGGCAGAGGCAGGTGGATCTTTGTGAGTTCAAGGCCAGCCTGGTCTACAGAGTTCCAGGACAGCTGATGCTACAAGGAGACCCTGTCTTGAAAAGACAAAAAAAAGTACTATTTCCATTTATGGAATGCTTATATCTTGTATCTTATAGGCTTGATATCCTCTGATTATAAAAATAGAATATTTGTCACTTCCAACTTTCTAACATCTTTTGACATGTGAATCTATCATTACCAATTACTAGCATTCACTGAGAGCCCTGTTCTGTGCAAGATACTTGACACACATCATCTTCCCCTGGCATGTGTTATAAGGGAAAAAATATGGTTCAGTAGTCTGCGAAGTTCAGGAAACCCTAAGTTAAACAGAGCTCACCAGGGTTCTGTAGAATTCAACATTGCATATCCTAAGACAAGAATATTTTGTGCACGATTCCAAAAGTAAATTAACCAGGCAAATGCTGTGCTGATGCTTGACAACTGCTGTGCAGGAGGATGGCGCCGACGCAGTAACGTAGCATTTGGCAGTTTACATGGTAAAAATGCCCCCAGTGTGTCTGACCTCAAGCTGCTAATGCGATATCCCAGAAGACAGAGTTGGGACAAGATGTGCTCAGTATTACATCCACATTCAAAGAAGACAGAGTAACGGGAAGAGTGTGGCAAAATGTGGAAATATAATTAGCAACTGATGAATTCTGGATAGTTGCAATTTTTTCTTTTAATATATTTATATTAGTTACTTTTCTCATTGTTGTGACAAAATACTTGACACAAGGGGCTGGAGAGCTGGCTCAGCGGTTAAGAGCACTGGTTGTTCTTACAGAGGACCCAGGTTCAATTCCCAGCACCCACATGGTGGCTAACAACCTTCACTAACGGAAGTTTCAGGGATTCTGATGCCCTCTTCTGACTCCCATGGGCATTGCAGGACATAGTGCACTCACATGCAGACAACACACTCATACAGACAAAATAAAATATAAAATATTTTTAAAATACCTGATACAAGCATAGGAAGGAAGGAAGGAAGGAAGGAAGGAAGGAAGGAAGGAAGGAAGGAAGGAAGGAAGGAAGGAAGGAAGGAAGGTGGGTGCAGGGGTTCATTGGGCTCACAACTCATCACTGGGGAAGGCATGGTGCAGGAGTGTGAGGCAGCTGGTCACACGGCATCTAGGCATCTACGGTGAGGAAGAAGGGAGGGATGAATGCTTTGCTCCACTTGCTTTCTCCTTTGTATTCCATCGGGCACCCCAGTCCATGGGATGAGGACAGCCACATTCAGGGTGGATCTTCCCATCTCAGCTCATTCTCTCTGGAAAAACTATGACACATTCACATGTCTTCCAAGTTGATTCTAAATCCCCTGAGGTTGACAAGACCAGCCATCATAATGAGCTCCTTCATTGTACATTTAGACAAGTTAATGCTTCATAGTGGCAGTGCTTCACGGCCAGATCACAACTATTCCTACAGTAGACTCGAGCCCAGTCTTCTAAGCCATGCTGATACAACCCAGCTTCAGCACATCACCGGCAGGAACCCCTGTTTTTGCATGAGACAGGAAAAGAAATCAAGGTTTCCTGGCACTCATTTTCAAGTGGGCGGCTCAACTCATTAATGCATGTCAACCTTAGAAATCCAGTTTGCTTTGTTTTACAGGTGACACAAAAACAATCATTGTCTTCTAAGGGGCAGAGATGCCCCTTGCCCTCCAGTGACACCAAATACACTCTTCCGCTGTGTTCTAAGTGCCTAGTGGACTCCAGGCACCGCTCCAGGCACCACTCCAGGCAGACATTATGGTGTTTGCAATGACCCATTAGAGAACAGCTCGCTGGTGACTATTTGAAGATTCTAGTTAAAAGCCTTAGTAGCAGTTAGGATATCTGCTTAGCATTACACATCTGGCCCTGTATACATACACGTACACAAGCACACAGGCGTCCCCACACGTATGCATACTCGGGTGTACATACTCACTCAGCCACACTGCCCATCCCCAGCTCATGTTTCCTGCTTTTTCCCAGATCTTATCAAACAAGAGTGAAAAGAAAGCCAAATATGTGCTCCAAGGAGATTCTGCCGGCAAGATCTTCCGGGTGGATCCTGACTCGGGGGATGTGTATGCCTTTGAGAGGCTAGACCGGGAGAGGATCTCTGAGTACCTCCTTACGGCCGTCATTGTGGACAGGGACACTGGCATAAACCTAGAGACACCTTCCAGCTTCACTATCAAAGTTCATGATGTAAACGACAACTGGCCTGTCTTTACACGCCAGGTGTTCAACGCGTCTGTGCCGGAGATGTCAGCTGTAGGTATGTGCCTAGTCTGTCCTCTCCCTCTCCCTCCCTCCACACCAGCCTGAAGACACCTGTCACATCAGGTCAGTCATCAGTGAGTTCAGTGAAGATGTCGAAATGCCGTGTTGCCACTTTACATGATTTGAAAAATTCATCCCTAAAGGCTAAACTCTGACCTAGTCCCAAACTGAACCCTGACCTTAATCATAGACTGTTTGCTCTGGTCCTGGTAATGTATTAAGCACTGACCCTAGTTACAGACCAGGCCCTGATCCTGATCATATACCAAGCCTTGATCCTGGTCCTGATCATTTACTGAGTCCTACCTAGCCTTAGTCATATACTGAGCCCTGATTCTGATCATGTACTGATGTCTAACCCTAGTCATAGACTAAGACCTGATCCTGATCACATACTAATACACTACTGAGCCCTGGCCCCAGTCCCAATCATAGACTGAACTGTGATCTTAATCTGAGCCCTGGTCTTTAGATACACACACACACACACACACACACACATACACACACACACATATCTCATTACTCTTTGGAACAAACCCCCATCAACTGCCCCTGAATCCCAGGACTTTACCCATGAACTTGAAAAGCCACCCACCAAAGCAATGTAGTGGAGACAGAGTCAGAGTCCTGACCCCAGAGTGTGTTTTCAGACCAGACTTGGACTCAGGAAGTATTCCCCCTTCTTCAGTCCCACCTCCAGAAGGTTCAAGAATGGAGTGTCCCTCCCTACTCTTCTGTCCAAAGCCCCTGGGGGCAAACCTTCCTGAGGGGACCCTAAAACTCCAGGGAGCAAGAAATGTGAAAACCCCTTTGGAGGCCTTTCCATTCCCTTCCCAGTCCTGTGTCCTTGCCCTTTCAGAAGGGGGAGAAACAACCCACCACCCTCCTAGGTGTCTATACCTGACCCTCCTAGGTGTCGTCTATACCTGACCCTCCTAGGTGTCTTCTATACCTGACCCTCCTAGGTGTCGTCTATACCTGACCCTCCTAGGTGTCATCTATACCTGACCCTCCTAGGTGTCTATACCTGACCCTCCTAGGTGTCGTCTATACCTGACCCTCCTAGGTGTCGTCTATACCTGACCCTCCTAGGTGTGTCTATACCTGACCCTCCTAGGTGTCTATACCTGACCCTCCTGGGTGTCTATACCTGACCCTCCTAGGTGTCATCTATACCTGACCCTCCTAGGTGTCTATACCTGACCCTCCTAAGTGTCTATACCTGACCCCATCTCTCCCTCTTCATTTCTCCACAAACATGCAGAGCACCCATTCATTCTCATTGTGGTCTTCATGTCTGACCTAGCTGGGCCTAACACCACAAGTGCTTTGCCCTCATGTAAAGCATCCTTTCCCTTCTCAGCCTGGGGTGGGGGTGGAGTGGGGAATGGGGAAAGGTGCCACAGTCGCAGGGAAACATCCCAGGATTGTCTCCCCACAGGGACCTCCGTCATCCGTGTGACAGCAGTGGATGCTGATGACCCTACGGTGGCCGATCACACCTCTGTTATGTACCAGCTTCTGAAAGGAGATGAATACTTTGCCATCGATAATTCTGGTCTGTCTGACTAACCAGTGTGGACAGGCACTTAAAGGGATGAGGGGACAAGAATATCACACATGCCAATACTGAGTGAAGTCTAGCCTGACAGGTGTCACCAGCCACTAACCGAAGGGAATCTATATCACACATAAAGACAAGGTGGGGCAGGTCAGGGGAGAAGGATGCAGATAGGTACCCGAGGAGTGGACCGGTCTGGAAACAAAATCAGGATCTTGTCACCCAGGCAGAGACCAGGACTCAGTAGACATGCTGGTTAGAAGGTCTTTGTACATCCTCAGAGAGATCTGATTCCAAACCCAGCACTGGCCTGCCCTCTGTAGCCTTGAACAGGTCAGCTAACCTCTGTAAGCCTTAGTTCCTTTATCTAGAAAATAGATAAAGGAACTCCTAGGCCTTTAGGGCAGCTGTGAGGTTTGAATTTGATTATACATAGAGAAATGTGACATCGTTTTTTGTGGCTTGTTATAAAACTTTAGACCAATTAAATTTTACTAAGTTTAATTTTCTGAAGAACAGTTCACAAACAGGGATACCCCAGAAGCAAAGCAAATTCAGAGGCACCCCAGGACTACCTATAGTTGGGTAACATTTATAGTGCAGGGGAAAAAATCTGAAGTCAAGAAGCAGCTCTGTCGGTTCCAGCTGGGATGTCTGCCTCTTTTGAACAGACTTGAGCAGTGGTGCCTATGATTAACTGAGGCACAGCTTCTGTGATTGGCTGAACACACTCCTAAGTCAGTTTTCAGTTCATTTACATACTATTAGGTTGCTGTTCATTACAGAAAGATTCAAGTCTGCAAGCACAGAAAGCTTCTCAGGCCAAATTTGGTTCAATTTAACAGACTTAAAAAAACTAAAAGTACTGAATCTTGGAAGCAAGAAAGAAAGCCAGTTGGTCAAGCTAGGCACATTTCTTCCAGATTAAAAATACAGAGTGCAGCCCAAAAGTCTATGGATAGCAAGGCAGACATTGGTAATCCCTTATAGCACTCCCAGAACTAAGACATGGCACAGCCACCACCTCTTTGTGTATGTACCAAGGCAGACATCCCTAATCTATTCACAGCACTGAGCCTAGAATTAGCCTCATGATCTTTATCAATACAGTGTTCTAGTTAGGACCAATATTGGACCACAGTATTTGGCCAGCTTTAGGTACAAGTAGACTGGCTATAGGCCCGAGTTTCTCAGTTCCAGCTACACGTGGAGTCACCTAGGTTTTATTCTAAGTAGGGCCTGGGTATACATATCTTCTCAAGGCTCTCCCAAAACACAACTCCTACTGGGACTCTTTTTGCAGGGCTCATTTTCACAACGACCAAGAACTTGGACAGAGAGACACAGGACCGCTATGAGATTGTGGTGGAAGCACGGGACGCCCAGGGCCTCCGGGGAGAGTCGAGCACAGCCACAGTGCTGATCACCCTGGAGGACATCAATGACAACTTCCCTATCTTCACTCGGTGTAAGACAGGGGCTGGGATGGTCCAGACTCAGTCATTTGGGGGCTTTTGGAGAGTTACCCCAAATCCCTCTACTTCCTCCCATGCCCCAGGGTGGTTCTAAGTCCCAAAGATGGGAGGCCATGCTCTGTCCCTGTGCCTCCCTCCCAAGGCCACCCAGCTTCCCAGTCATGGGTCACCTCACAGACCAGACAGAAACCATACTCCTGCTGATGCCTCTGCCATGCCTCCAGGCCTTCTGTGAGACAGAAGCAGTTTCATCCAGCTCCCTTGGGCTTGGGAGACCCAGCCTCTGAGACTCAGGTCCTAGCTAGAAAATCCCAAGGGCCAGGAGTACACCCAAGGCTTGGCACAGAACCTACCTACAAATGGGTTTTCCCTAAAGAAAAAGTCCATCAAGGGCTTTTTTCCCATGCCCTGAGGAACTGAGCAGAAGATCAGGTGAGTAAGTTCAAGGCATCCTCCAACACTGCTATAATTCAGACCTCAGTTGTCTCCAAAGCTGTGTAGAGCTGGAGCAGCTTCTATAATACATGGCATTGACTCCCTGAAGACAAGACTTGCCTTCCTTGCCTATCGATAGTCCCCTAGCAATGTGCCTGGCACACAGAAAAGGTCAATAACTACTTGGCAGATTGATAGAGGGATGGATGGATGGATGGATGGACTGAAGACAGGGTAGGGTCTCTGCCTTGGGACCCAGAATCCCAGGGATATTATAATTATTGTCATCTTAAGTTCATCGTTCCTATTCTCTAGAGCAAAAAGTAGGATAGCCAGATATGGTGACACGCACTTGTAGTTCCAGTATTCAAGAAGCAGGTGCAGGAGGGTTTTGAGTTCAAAGCCAGTCTGAACTACAGAGCAAGATTACCTAAAAACTCTAAAGGCCGGGGCTATAGCTCAGTGGTAGAACACTTGCCTTGCCCACATAAGATCTTTGGTTCAATATTAGAGAAAAAAACATGTGTGGGTGGGGGTGGGGTGACAATATGAAAGGACACCTGTCTTATTTATCTAACTAATCAATACTCTTTGGGGTGCTACCTACCTCAGCCACATACATATTTACGGTGCCTGAAGACATCCATGTAGGCAGCCCCTTGGGCTCTCTGACTGTCGTGGACCCAGATGAGCCTCAGAACCGCATGACCAAGTACAGCATTGTGCAGGGCGAGTACAGGGACACCTTCACCATCCAGACAGACCCCAACCGCAACGAGGGCATCATCAAGCCCATGAAGGTATGTAGGCCTGGGGTCATGGACCCATGTGTGAGATGTGGGGTTCATGGCATCCACAGGGCACACCAAGGGATGGCTTCTGGGCCAGATACCATCAAAAGAGAATGGTCTTGGGCAGCTCAGAGCCAGCCATGTGCTCATGGAGACTGTGAACCAGTGTCTCAGACTGGGTTGCTCCAAAAGTAGACCTAGACACAAGGATTTGGGTATAAAGTGTTTACTTGGGACCTGTTCCCTAGAAGCCCCAGGAGCAGTAACAGGTGACAAAAAAGGAAGCTTTCCTGAGCTCACTGATGAAAATGTACAAGTGAGACCAACCCCATGGGGACAGCATGGGGCTGGGGTTGGAGGGTATGCAGCCACAAACACAGAGGGTTTACTGAGGGTGCTGTTCTGCTTTCATTTCTATTGCTGTGACAAAAAAATACTCTGAACAAAGCAACTTTGGGGACAAAAAGGTTTATTTGGCCCACACTTCCAGACTGAAATCCATTACTGAAGGAAGGTGACAGCTGTTCACACTACATCCAGTCAAGAGCAGAAATAAATGGACCCATTTTCCTGCCGGCTGCTTCTTCTCTACCAGCTTTCTCATACCTTATACATTTCAGGGCCCAGCCTAGGGAGTGGACCCTCATAAATCAGTTAATAATCAAGACAATCCACCCCAGCCATGACCACTGGCCAACTTGATCTAGGCAGGTTTGCAACTGAGGCTCTCTCTTCTTGGATGATTCTAGGTTTTAGCAAGTTGGCATTTAAAACTAACCAGCATAGTGTTCCTCTGTCATTAACTCATGCATCCCAGGCAGTAGAAAGCCATCAAGCTTATATGAAAAAGGTGTGTACCCGAGGCACAGGTGGCACGGGCAGTGGCTGCTGCTGGCAGCAAACAAGGTCAGAATGATTGAACCCAGAAGAGGAGGGGAAAGAAACTATTTTGCCTCTAGAGTATTCCTGTAGAAGACTGGGAAAACATACACACACACACACACACACACACACACACACACACACACACACAGCCACCAGGGTCCACAAAGCTCTTAGCAAACAAGGAAACAGACATGCAAACAAAAATGTGGTTGATATGCTCAGGGCTGTAACAATACCAGGCAGGAAGGAGCTGCTGTCCTGAGTGGCTTCTGAGACGCCATCTGACTGATTCTCACTAGCAAACTCCCATTCACTCAAGATGGTAGGCAGGAAAACACAGGAGCCTCTTGAATAAAACCATAAAAGGCCCTTTTATTAAAAGGGCCTTTTATGGTTTTATTCAAGAGGCTCCTGTGTTTTTATGGTTTTATTCAAAAAATAAAACCTAGTGGTTTTATTTTTTGAATAAAACCACTAGGCTGTGATTCCCTTGAGAGGAGGACTGGGGCTGGGCAGTGCTCAATGCCTGGAGCAGAGCCAGGTACAGAGGTGGGGACCAGGGAGGTGAAGGGAGTTAATGACTGTCGTCATACTTCCCGCTTCACAGCCTCTAGACTACGAACTCATTCGACAATACACATTCTACATTGAGGCCATGGACCCCACAGTCAGAATGGCATACCTGAGCAACACTGCCGGCAAAAACAAAGCCCGCATCATCATCAATGTCACGGATGTGGACGAGCCCCCTGTCTTTCAGAAACCGTTCTATCTCTTCAGTCTACCCGAAAACCAGAAGAAACCTCTGGTCGGCAACGTGCAGGCCAAGGACCCTGACCAGGCCCAGCGTAGTATTAGGTAAGGAAGTAGTAGGCCTGTGGGTGAGGATGGTGTGATGATAGTGACATGTACATCCTCATCATGCTGATCTGAGATGAAGGCACAGAGAAAGAAGCTGGCTTCTCAACACCTCCATGGACAGGGGCAGAGACAGGACCAGACCCCCAAGCTCTATCCAATAACCCCTTTGCCCCACTAGAACCTCTGCTGCCTACCTTACCTGGTCCAAGCCATCCCCTATTCTACCTTGAAGAGCCTGATCTTTAGACCAAAGCTCTCACCTAAGGAGGCCTGATAGGCAAGAGAGCCATCAATCTGATGGCCTATATGAAGCCCCATTAACCAGAAACTGTTTACTAAATTACGTCCCCCAAACACAAGGTCATAAGTGTTGGTTTCACATGGTGAAGCAACACAAAGATCTATCAAGATCTTTAGTAGCTCCTGGCCCCACACACTTCTCATAAGTACTTGTTCTTAGTCCATTTTCTGTTCCTCAGCTTCATACCACAGGCTGTGTAATTTATGGAGAACGCAGATCTATTTAGCCTAGGGTTCTGGACTGGGAACTCTAAGGGCATGGTTCTGGCACCTGGTTGGCATCTTATAAGGGCCTTCTTGCTGCATCCTGACAGGGTCGAGGGCATCACTTGATGAGACCTAGTGAGCTTGCCAGTTTGGGTCTCTTTCTCTTCTTATAAGGCCACGGATCCATAAGGAGGTTCCTACCCACCCTCATGGCCTTATCTAATCATACCTCTCAAAAGCTCTGTCTCCAAACATCATGAATATATGAATTTGGGGATTCAGTTCCTAACACATGAACTAGTTACTGGTTGGTGGGGGGCACATTCAGATGAGTGCCCTCCCTCCTCTCTATTACCTTATTATCTAGATGCTTCTCCTCTACTTTCAGGGACAAAAGGATAGGTCTGCTCCTACTTCTTTCTTAGTGTCCCATAATCCTTGAGAGTAGGGATCAGTTTAATCCAGTCTTATCCCACATACATAGACAACTGCATCAGCACTGTTGACTGAATGTCATTATTTCCTATCACCGTTACATTCTAAGTTCTTCATGAACCTGAATCTATCTGTGCTTCTCTAGGACTCTAACAGAGTAGCTTTCTATTAGATTTTAATATGTCTAGGATAAGTCCCTCTCTCACTGCTTTTTTAATTTTACATAATTTTTATCCATGTTGAAACATCCATTCTTACATATGAGGGGTTTTTTGGCCTGTCTTTTGAGAAAGTTCACTATGTACCCCAGGCTAGCATTAAATTGCAGTGACACCCCTGTCTTTGCCTCCTGAGAGCTTGGATTACAGGCATGTTCCAGCTTCACATAAACTTTCATCTTTTTCTTTATTTTTTTAAGATCCAGTCCTAGCTGGCCTAGAACTCATAAAAATCCAACTGCATCTGTCTCATGTTCTTGGACTAAAGGCGTGGACCACCATGCCTGGCATGAACTTTCATCTTTAGTTTTTTAAAGGATGTTTATATTCTGATGAAAATTGGTTTTTATTTTTATTACATTTTTACTTATTTTGTGTGTCGCAGTGGTCTGTGCTACAGCATGAGCTTAGAGACCTGTGGAAATCAGTTCTCTCCTTCCCTGACACCAGATGGGACCCGGGGATTGAACTCAGGTCGTCAGACTCGGTGACAGGCGCCATCGCTCATTGAGACATCTTGCCGGCCCAAGAATTGTTTTCCTACATCAGTCCTGGAAGACGCGTTCACTTCTTTACAGTGGCGGGCATTGAGCCTGGGTTCCCAGTGCCCTTCCAGCTGAGACGTGTCCCAGCCCTCTTTTCCTTTTTGTTTTTCCTCTATTCCATTTTGAGACAGAGTCCCACTAAGTTGCCCAGTCTGAACTTGAACTCACTTTGTAGCCCATTACTGATCTTCCTGCCTCTGCTTCCTGGGTTGCTGTAATTACAGGGTTTATCACTGGGCCCAGCAGTATTAGGTCTTCTCGTGAAAAACAAAGTAGGCCCCTCAGTTTGGGTTATATCTCATAAATTTTAGGACCATTACTTCATTTGTATTCTACATTGCCCATAATTTTGTCCCTTCTTTAACTGAAAGTTGGTTTTTTTTGTTTTTTGTTTTTAAGAAATTAACTTGGAGCCTGACATGGTGATACATGATGCCTTTAATTTCAGCTCTCAGGAGGCAGAGGCAGGTGAATCTCTGTGAGATAAGGCTAGCCTGATCTACATAGTGAGTTTCAGAGCAGCTGGGGCTACAGGAAAACCCTCCTCAACAAAAACAGATTTATTTGGCATTGTTTGATTTTTTTTTTTTTACAGTGTTTGAGAAACTGGACAAGGTGGCTTAAAGGTGTAATTACAGTTATATTTGTGTTTGTTTTTACTAAAATAGCCATACTTTTGTTTTATATATTTTAATATTTTTTTGTCCAGTCAACTAAGATTTACCACAATTTTACCTTCGTTGTGTCCTATAACTTTTTTTCAGTCCTAGCAGCAGAAACTAGGGGCTGCGCAAGCTAGTACCTATCACCATGTTCTGTCTCCGGTGCATGACCCGTGACTTGCATCCCTGTGAAATTAGCCCATTTGTTCTGTGTAAGCCTTTAGTGCCCTGCTGTCTTCTGTTAAGCTTGCCCTCCCTGTTTTCATGGTATTTCCATTTGTCTGATAGAAACTTTCCATCTTTTGTTTCTAACTTTTCTAGATCATTTGACCTTAAGCTGTCTCTTGAAAACAGAACACAGCTGGTTTGGCTTTTTGATCTAAACTGAGATAACTTTGGTTTCAACCTGCTTACATTTTTAAACAGCTGCCATCCATTTAATCTTATATATCCTACCTCTTATTTTATGCTCCAGGTTTCTCAAATGTGAGAGGTTTCTCTTGTTCTTCATCTTCCCTAAACACTTATTTTTTTGCTCCTAGATATTTGAATGGAGTGTTTCAGTTTTTACTTATGTGAACAAGATTTGCATCACGATGTCATATGCATGAATAGCTTCATTTCAATTTCTTTCAAACCAGGTTTTTTACTTTAGATTGAGAAATTTCTTAGGTAAAGTTTTCAAAAAAATATTTTTTAGGAACTATCTTTGCAAATGATCTACTTCCTAAGGTGTTACATGTTCCTAAATAATAGTTCTTCACCTTCTTTTAACAAGGCCTGGGAGTATTCATACAATCTTAAGATCATAGAGTCTTCCTTTTAAAAATATCACCAACGGGGCTGGAGAGATGGCTCAGCGGATAAGAGCACCAACTGCTTTTGCAGAGGACCCAGGTTCAATTCCCAGCACCCACATGGCGGCTAAGAACTCCAGTTCCAGGAGAATCCAGTGCCCTCTTCTGACCGCTGAGGCATTGCATGACATGGGTGCATCAACCTACATGCAGACAGTACACTCATACACATTAAAAAAAAATCACCAACAAGATAGAAATAATGCAAAACAATGCTCATTTATGAAATTCTCAAAAAATTTTAAAAAATAACCACTATGTTCTGCCATTTCATTTTGTGGAAACATCTAAAGAAAATCTCATTTATCTTTCTTCATAAGGAATCTATCCTTTTCCTGCAAGTCTAGGCTCTTTTCAGTTTCCTCAGCTTTGATGTTCAGAAGAGTCACCAGCAAGTGCCCAACAACTGTTATGTTTTTTACAGTTATACTCAGTATGGATTGCATCAATTAATCTATAGACTCCATCTTCTTCCTATCAGAAGTTTTCCTGCATTATATTTTGTATTATTTCCTCTGTTGTATGTGTCCTGGAGTCTTCTTCAGAAATAGGAACCATCCTCATAAACATGATGTACGTACATATATAGACACATACATATTCATCTCTTCACAGTCATTTGCTGATTTATGGAAGAACTTTGCAAATTCCACTACATACATTTGAGTTTCTTTCATTTTTTTCCAGCTTTTTTTGCTGTTGTTGTTTCTCCCTCACTCTTCCCTGCCTCTCTTTTCATTCACACACACACACACACACACACACACACACACACACACACACACTCACGCTTCAGTATAGTTGACAGTAGTCACCTGCTCAGTCCAGAATGTGCTGCTGGTGGAGTCTCAGGTACTCCGTCCAGTCAGGAGACAGCAGCAGCATTCCAGTCAAGGATCATGTTTCTCCCCTGACCCTGTGTTGATGTGGGGATGTGTAGGTCTTCTCCCTCTGAGTGCTAAAGTGCACCAAAGTACACTGAGCAATGAAAAAGGGGGTTGGGAGAAGATGCAGGGGAGAATCCTGCAGGTCCTTCTCAGTCATGCTGAGGACTTTGGACTCAGTGAAGAACAAAGAAAACTATGAAACTCTGTCTCCTGGACAGATACTCCATCCGAAAGACCAGTGATAAAGGCCAGTTCTTCCAAATAAACAAACGGGGTGACATTTATAATGAGAAAGAACTGGACAGAGAAATCCACCCCTGGTATAATCTGACTGTGGAGGCCAATGAAGTGGATTCTAGAGGTGAGTACCTCCATCTTCCAGGGCACCTAGCCCTCCCTCTCATTCTTTCAAAACGGGGACAAGCTGTCAATGCAGAAGTGATCTCTGGCTGGGATACTGTTGAGCTTCTGAGTCTGAATGTTGTCCTTGGACCAGCAACAGATACAGTACCTGCAACCTTGCTGGAACCGCAGCATCCCGGGCACCGCCCTATGTCTGATTATCTCATGTGTGCTATTCCTTGGGAAGCACTGTTATAAATTATATCTTAAATTATATTATTTTAATCAATTATATCTATTTGCTTGATTTTATTATTCATTAGTATCTCTTGGGATGCATTTAGGCAATCTAACTTTTGGATTCTTTTTTAAATTTTTTATTTATTTTTATTTTTATGTATATAAGTGTATTGTCTACATGTGCGTAAGTGCATCCATGTCATGAAATACCCACACCCATGGAGGTCAGAAGAGGGCGTCAAATTCCCCTGGAACTGTAATTATGGATGTTTGTTAGTCGATATCTGGGTGCTGGGATTCAAGAGCTCTGTGCAAGAGCAGTCGGTACTCTTAAACGCTGAGCCATCTCTCCAGCCCCACATTTTGAGTCTTCATTTGCTCATATATGAAAAATTTCCCCCTTTTCATCCACACTCTTTCCATCCACAACACCATCCCTGGCCTCTCTTCCTGCAAAAAGCATCCTCCATTACACAGCCCTCCAGAGCTATCCATCCAAACATCTTCCAGCCCCAGGGGCCAGCACCAACTGAGCCCACTGTGATGACAAGCTCGCTCTCCTGCAGGTAATCCCACAGGCAAAGAATCTATTGTGCAGGTCTACATTGAACTTTTGGATGAGAACGACAACCCCCCTGAATTTGCACAGCCCTATGAGCCTAAAGTGTGTGAGAACGCTGCCCCGGGCAAGGTGAGTAGGGGTGAGGAGGGGCAGGAGGGGAGATGCGGGAGGGTGGGGGAGACAGCACCCCCCGACAGCAGGCTGAGGAGCAGACATTTCAGTTCACCTAGAATTCCCTGAGTTTCACGTAATCTACATAACAGCCTTGAAGAAAACACTATCCCCATTTTACAGGTGGAGAAATGGAAGCTTCGAGAGTGTCTGAAGAGTAGTTTAGGGAGAGGTGGAAGCAGGATGGTGACAAAGTGGCTTTGGGGAGACCATTCAGGAAAATGATGCAGATGACAAGCAGCCATGGTCAAATCTAAAGCCATCCCTGAACCCCAGGCCACCACCCCCAAACCACATTGACCTTCTCTAACCTCCCACACTCTAGCTGGTCGTGCAGATCTCTGCAACAGACAAGGACATAACACCAGAGAATCCCCGGTTCAAGTTTGCCCTGAGGTCTGAGGACAGCAACTTCACCCTCACGGACAACCACGGTGAGCAGTGGAGCATTCAGGTGGCTCCTAGCAGGATGAGAGGTGTCAGTTATACACATTGTGAAGCATGAGAGTCAAGGACCAGACCAACACGTGGGTCTTTCAAGTTATGGGGTTATTTTGAGCAGCTGCATCACATCACACACATTGTATAGTTTGTACTGTGGTCAGAGTCACCCCGGTCAAGCAGCCCGGTCCATAGGATCTGGCTGACATAGTCCATAAGGATTCCCCTTCCCTTGAACAGGATGTTAGGTCAGTCCAAAGTAGCCAAGGACTCCTTCCTACATTGGGATCTCCACCTCAGCAAAACTGCAAACTCCCCATGATGCGAAATTTCGCAGTCAGTTCGAACAAGTCCAAACTAGAAATAATGGAGTTATGAATCCAAAACACAGTTTTGTTTCAATTCAACTATAGTGACTACAACCAAGCTGGCCCCTAAACAAGCATCTGGTCTACCAGTCATAGCATACCACAGCACATCTGATCAGCCAATCAAAGCCCAGAGAGTTTCCTGAGGTCAGTAGCAGCCAGTCAGAGCTTATGATGATGTACTTTTTAAAGGGATGATTCTAAGCTGATTTAATTCCATCCAAAAGTAGGCAGGCTTCCATGGCCTCTACTTCTGTGGTCTCTGTAACTTCCTCAGAAAAATAAATGTTTACCCAAATGGATAAACATTTGGAGATTTCCCTGCTCCTGATCGTACCATGAGGATGCCTGTATTAAAATAGCCTGTTGTCTGGGGCTGGAGAGATGGCCTAGCGGTTAAGAGCACTGACTGCTCTTGCAGAGGACCCGGGTTCGATCCCCAGCACCCACATGGCGGCTGAGAACCATCTTTAACTCCAGTTCCACGGGAATCCGACGCCCTCTTCTGACCTCAATGGCATTGCACAACATGGGTACACAAACCTACATGCAGATAGTACATTCATACACATAAAAAAATAATAAATTAAAAATAAATAAATAAATAAATAAAATAACCTGTTGTCATCTCTGGGAAGACTAGGAAGGAGGTCCCTGAAAGTGAGAGGCAAGTTCAGGGAATCAGCCACAGACCCACCACATAAGGAGTGGATCATTCCTGGCCTACAGAAAGAGGAAGGTGATCATGATGTGCTGACAGTTAATGACTGACAGTTCAACACTCAACGGCCTTTAGAAGTGAATAATGTGGGCTGGAGAGATGCCCTAGCAGTTAAGAGCACCAACTGCTCTTGCAGAGGACCCGGGTTCGATCCCCAGAACCCACATGGCGGCTTAGAACCATCTTTAACTCCAGTTCCAGGGGAATCTGACACCCTCTTCTGACCTCTGTGACATTGCACGACACAGGTGCACAAACCTACATGCAGACAGTACATTCATACATGTAAAAATAAATAAATAAAATTTTTTAAAAAATAAAAAAAGAAGTGAATAATGTGCCAAAAGTACCTGTCATCTTGTGGCCAAAGTCTACCTTAAATGAACTAGGTAGGGCTGGAGTCCTGCAATGGGATGGAAAATTTAGGTGCCACCCTAAAGTCACCCCAAAGACATTCCCATAAAACATCAATGATGTCCAGGTATGGTAATACACACCTTTAGTCCCAGCTCTTGGAAGGAAGAGTAGGTAGATCTCTGTGAATTTAAGGCTAGCCTGGTCTATGTAGTTGGTTCTAAGTCAGCTAGGGCTACATAGTGAGACCCAGTTCTTTAAAAAAAAGTCAAAAAATAGTATATTGTTTGTTTTTAATTATAATAGACTTTAAAACTGAAACGAAATTATGAATAATGAAATTAAATGTGCCTCCATTTGAAATCTTTGGGTTTTGCATGGCTTCCTGGGTGTGCCCACACTTTGTGGCTAAGTAAGTTCTCTGACTATTGACTTAAAACTTCCCAGGAACCTACAAAAGGCAGATTATCTGTCTTTTACTCACAGACACTAAAGAAGCAACAGTGTGTGTGTGTGTGTGTGTGTGTGTGTGTGTGTGTGTATTTGTGGGAGAAGGGAAAAGTCTGAAAATCAGGATGGTGAAAAAGCTCCCAGTAGATGTCTTCTCCGCAGAAAACCAATGAGTGGAGGTGGGTGGGGCTGGGAGGGGGTGAGGATGGGATAGTGAGACAGAGTTCCTTCCCAGTTTACCACCCCCACTGGCAAATGCAACGTCCCCTCCGCACCGCAGGGAACATGGGCCTCATGTGTATGGTTACACACCTCCTTTGCAGTAATGTATTTTCAGAGAGAGCTTACACAGTCCTAGGACTTAGCCCAATGCTCAAAGAAAAACTTTTCTTTTCCCACGTGCTTGTGGAAGCTTGAAATTGCATGGTGATTAGCTGAGCCATGACAGAAAGTGTCCCTGTTATTAGCATGGGCTCAGGGAAGGGAGGGGCCAGGCCCACCCACTGCTCACAGGAACAGAAAGCTGGAGCTCTGCGTTCCAGGTGAGTCACTCTTCCAGACTGGGTCAAAGCAGCTGCCCAAACTATGTCCTCGGTGAGGGAATAGACTTGTGTCCAAGTGGCTGAAACATGAGGCAGGGTGTGAAAAGGGCAGAGACGCCACCCGGAAAGAGGCAGCTTCCCCCATGATTCAGAGGCCAGGGGGTCCTGGCAAAGCCTCATTCTGTGGTCTTTATGTTTCCAGATAACACTGCCAATATCACGGTCAAGTACGGGCAGTTTGATCGCGAGCGTGTCAAGGTCCACTACCTGCCTGTGATCATCTCAGACAACGGGGTGCCCAGCCTGACAGGAACCAGCACGCTGACGGTGGCCGTGTGCAAGTGTAACGAGCAGGGCGAGTTCACCTTCTGTGAGGAGGTGGCCCCCCAGGTGGGCGTCAGCATCCAGGCACTGGTCGCCATCTTCCTCTGCATCCTCACCATCACAGGTCAGTGTCGGGAGGGGCAGGGAGGAGAGCTGAAGACAAGAGGCCAGGCCCAGCCCAGCACTGCCTGGTCCTCAGGCAGCAGCCGGCCAGTGCCGCCACTCCTGGACTTCAGGCTTCCCTGAGGACACAGGGATGCAGATGCAGATGCAGATGCAGACTGCCACAAACCGGATTGGCTAGGGGGTGAGGACAGGAGGGACAAATGGGACTCGAGACCCCTCTTCCACTCTTCACCCTAATGCCACTTCAAAATAACAGGGGCTGCAGGTGTAACTCAGTGACAGAGAACTTACTGGCAAAAAAAAAAAAAAAAAAAAAAGAATGTACACTTGACATTCATTCATTTACTGTATATATTTTGAGTGTCAACTATATCAGGCACCATTTGGAGCACTGATGTATCTAAAAACCTTTTTTTTTTTTTTTTTTTTTTTGGTCCTTTTGAGACAAGGTTTACCTTTAGTCCCCCAGCTGGCCTGTAATTCTGGCCTGTAATTCACTACATAGACCAGGCTGGCCTTGAACTCACAGAGATCCACCTGCCTCTGTCTGCCAAGTGCTGGGATTAAAGGTGCATTTTTAATTTTTTAAAGTCCTTTTCTGAAAATCAGATATTTACAAAGCTCCCCAGAGGATGGTTCTGTGCAGGAACCAGTGACTGGGGCTGGGCAGGGGTGGGTAGGGGTGGGGTGGGATCATGAGAAGTTCTTTCCCTGCTACAGGCTGTCCAGGGACACCCCCCCCCCACACACACACGCACAGCGCAATAGCAAATGTAATCATTCCCTCGTGAAAATCTAGCTGCCTGAGAGTTACCCTACAGAAGCTCCACCAGCTTCATCCCCCTAAAATGCCAGGAGGCCATGTGAAGTTTCAGCATCCTCCTACAGTAGGGAGCTAAGCCAGGGTTCACCCGCCAGCCCATTCAGTTAAGGGTTGAGAGCTTTTTCCAAGAGCAAATTCTTCCGAGTTCCACCCGCCCCAGGCAGGTGCATAGGCTTGCTCAGAGCCTTTCTTGTCAGCGGCTTTCCTGTGTGTGTCCCCTTCCTAGAACCTCTGGGCCTGAGAGGTTGGATCCAGAGTCCCCTTTCATAAATAGTAATTAGTAATCTTTAGAAAGGCATTGCTGCCACGGAAGCCCATCCTCATCTTCCCAAATATGAACAGCACGAAGTCGCTATTTCCACCTTGCAAACAGGGAAACAGGCTTAGGGAAGGGTTTTTCAGGGCCTCTCCACTTTACTTAGGTAACAGATTAGTAACTGACTCAAGGCTAGAAGCACAGAGCCCAAGGAGGTAAGGCTTGAGCCTAATTTCAGAAGCTCTCTGCAGGACAGGGTCCTCTCCTCCTCAAAGATCAGAGATCCTCTCGCGGCCACTTCCTCGAGAGCTTCCTGCAGCGAAAACTCTATGCACTGATGTGATACTCAGAACCAAGCCAAACCTCTGTTGGCGCAGCAATGCGGTGGCCCTGGGAGTAGGAGCTGGTCCTGGGAATTTGTCCCGAGGAGGGCGGCGGGGCTCACAGTCTGACCCCTGCGTGTCTCTCTGACTCCCTGCCTGCCAGTGATCACCCTGCTCATCTTCCTGCGGAGGCGGCTCCGGAAGCAGGCGCGTGCGCAAGGCAAGAGCGTGACGGAGATCCACGAGCAGCTGGTCACCTATGATGAGGAGGGCGGCGGCGAGATGGACACTACCAGCTACGACGTGTCGGTGCTCAACTCTGTGCGCAACGGCGGCGCCACCAAGCCCCCTCGATCCATGCTGGACGACCGTCAGGCCCTATACACTCAAGTGCAGAAGCCGCCGCGGGGGCCGCACGGCGGGCCCAGGGAGATGGCCACCATGATCGAGGTGAAGAAGGACGAGGCGGACCACGATGGCGGCGGCCCCCCCTACGACACGCTGCACATCTATGGCTACGAGGGCTCCGAGTCCATCGCCGAGTCGCTCAGCTCGCTGAGCACTGATTCCTCCGACTCTGACATCGACTATGATTTCCTCAACGATTGGGGGCCTAGGTTCAAGATGCTAGCGGAGCTGTACGGCTCGGATCCTCGGGAAGAGCTGATGTACTAGGGACTGTCAGCCGCTTTGTCTGGAGACGCAAACTCACTGCATCCTGGACCAGACACCTGCACGCCTCCCATACCTTGCAAGAATCTTCACTGACTCTCCAGTCCAGCACGCCTTCCCTGTGGGAACAAAGACCTCACCCTCCCTGGGGTAGCAGACTCCAGACCCCTTAAATATCTGGGGGTGTATTTCACAGAGGGCTGTCCCAAATGCTGGAAAAGTCAGGCTTCCCTGCACTCCACCCCCATCCCACACGTAGTCTACCCCCAAAGACTTCCCTTGTCCCTCCAATACTGCTAAGCAAAGTTGCTTGTGTTGGACTTTGGGGTGTCTTCCGAGGTCCCTGGTAAGGCTGTCTGCCTGAAAGTAGAAGCCTGGAGGGCATGAGCTTTGGGACAGGACTCTGCAGCCAGTCCCAAGGAAGACTGTAACTGTCCATTATAACTGCTCTCAGAAGCCCCAGCTCTGTGCTGTGACCCCCTCTCGGCACCCAGTACCCAACTACTCCTCAGCCCCTCCACAGGCCTGTCTAGGGAGGACGGGGCCCCTCAGCAGCTCCTGACCTTTGGTCCTGAGGTGATTCCATTAGCCTAGCACCCCAGTAACTGCCCTGTACTGAGTGCTGACCCATTCGGTCAACTAAAGGGAAATGGTTCGTTGAACTTGATGTAACTGTGAATTTACCCTAGAGAGACCATGGAGACCAAGTTGATCCATCCTAGGGCAAAGGCAGCCTCCAACACCACCACCACCAACCCTCCCACCCCCCCACCCCACCCCCTCCCAGAGAGAGGGAGAAGCTCAAAGTCCCATTTCACACTCACGTGCACCTCCCAGGTTTGCCTGTGAGCAGATGGTTCTGGAGCAAGAGTCCACCCATCTGTCTGACCTGCTCATTCATTCTCTTTTGTCTTTCTGTCTATTGCCTGAGTTGGAGACACCCAGCCCTCAGCAAGTCTGGGCAAAGCCGGAAGGCAAACATGACTGCTTACAGAGCCACCATGCCGTTTGGCTTCTCGATGACTGCCACGTCTCAGGGAATGACCCTCAGGCACACCGTGCAGAGGGCAACGCCCCTGCCGTGCCGGCTCCCACTTGGAGGGTCATGAGGAACTTTCGACTGCAATCATGCCTGGAAGAGGGGGCGTCCAGACACAGAGGGGTCAGCTGAGATAGGAGACATGACCCCCGCTCATCCTTACTGTGGACCCCCACCCCGGCAAGGCCTCTCACTCTGCAGGGGGTTGTAGATAACACTGACATTTGTTTAACCAGTAATAAGATTTTCCTAATGATCGTTGTTTGTTTTGTATTTGTTTTTGGTTTTTACTAATAATACTTACACATTTCTAGTTCTCATGTAGAATAAGATTTTTTTGGATAATAAGCAGGTTTTGTTTAGGTTAACAATTTTAATTCCCTTTTTTTGGTGGATAAGCACCCCTTATAACATTTTATTTCCTATTGTAGTAATTGCTCTACAGATAATGACTGTATATTGGTCACACTGGTGCATGAGATGTACTGTACTTTTTTATATCTAAATAAAGAAATCTTGAAATTCTTCCATTTCTAGAGCTGAGAGCACTCATATGAAACATACAGACATACAGTCACATACAGACAAACATACCTACATGTATAGATCTATCACCACTATTGTCAGAGGAACTCGGAAGGCACAGGGACTTGCGAGTCACCAAGAAAACCAATCATGGGGCTGGAGAGATGCTGCAGTGGTTAAGTGCACACACCGCTCTCAAGCAGGTGCCCAGCACTCATCCACTTGTAACTCCAGCTCCTGGAGATCTGATGTCCTCTTCTGGTCTCCCCAGGGACCTGCTCTCACTTCCATACACCTATACACAAGGCCACACGAACCCATAATTTAAAATAAAATCTTTATTTTTTTATAAAAAAGAAAGCCCATTTCCATCCAGTCCACCTGTCTCCTACTCAGAGCCCTCCTGGGCCCTGTGCATGCCCCATCCCTCCAGCCCTCAGTCTGTGCAGCAGTCAGGGCTACCTGATATTCAGGGTTGCAACATTATTTGCATTGCAAAGAACCCGAGTCTTCCCCAGGCATGCGCACAGCCCAATGCATATGGGGCACTTCTAAATTCCAAACAATAGGCCAGAGCCCTTCAGAACCCTCCAGAGAATAGCTCGTTCCTCAGCTTTTCCCTTTCAAATGTGTGATACCCAAGAACCAGGCTTTAGAGGTGCATAGCCTGAGTGCTGCTCTTTCTGGGGCTGCTGGTGTGCTCTGCAAAGGGGTCTTTGAAAGTTAAGCTCCGGAGTCGGGGAAAGAGGAAAGAAGTAGGTCAGGCTAAAATGCCACAAAGCTCACTCTTCTTAGCAAAAGTTCTACGTTTTTGCCTGGCTGTTGTGAGTTTGGGATTTTAGCCAGAATTCTGCCTACCTGCCGATGTCCCCATTGCTTTCACAGGGAGAGAAGGTCTGTATTGGGTGTCTCTCCTTCGGACTCAGTGTTCCCACCTGTCTAGAAGGGGCCGGTACTCTGAACTGTTATCCGAGAAATATGGACCTACCTCCTTTTCCCAGTGCCTCCAGATGAGGTCCTGACCCACGACTGTGGGGCCTGTCTCTGAGATCTTGCCGCCCGTGGGCACCTTTTCTGCTTGGCTCTTGTTCACCCTGAGGCAGAAGTAAGGACGCTCAGGAAAGCCAAGGGCTGGCCTCTGAGTCCCGAGGCTTTAATGGACACCATGGTAGCATGCAAGCTTAGTGCTCCCTGGAATCTTCTGACCGCCTGCTCCAGCAGCCCTGGGCTCCCAAGGGAGCAAACAAGCGGGCAAGAGAAGCGCTTTAGGCCCTGCTACTGTAGATCCAGGCCCATGCTGCCCGCGTGCTTTCTTCATTTCACAGATGAATAAGGTGAGATCCAGAGTGGGGTCCAATGTGGCCAGAACCACACAGCAACTTGGGGGAAGAATTGGGCGCCAGAAGAGTTGGGCTCCTGGCTCCCAGGAAGACGCAGATGGACGGCAGGCTTCTCCCTACCTGGAGTCTGGAGGCTGCAAGCTTGGGTTACCAGGAAATTCCCAGCAGGGGGCGCGCTGCGTCTACAAATGCTCTGTACAGTAACCCTTGGTGGCTGGTCCCGGTACTCTGGCAAGGATCACAGGCTCTAGGAGTCCGCAGCCTGGACAGAGAAATTGTGTTGAAAGAAAGAGAAGGGGAAGGAAAAGTGAAACGGGGAGAAGGGGAAGGGGAAGGGGAAGGGAAAGGGGAAGAAGCGGAAGGAGAAGGGAAGGGGAAAGGGGAGAAGGGAGAGAGAAGGGGAAGGAGAGAGGGAGAAAGGGAGGAAAGAAGAGGGGAGAGGAGAAGGAAAAGGGGAAGAAGGTGAAGGAGAAGGGGAGAAAGGGAAGGCAGGGGACAGGGAAGGGGAAAGGGGAGAAGGGAGAGAGAAGGGGAAGGAGAGAGGGAGAAAGGGAGGAAAGAAGAGGGGAGAGGAGAAGGAAAAGGGGAAGAAGGTGAAGGAGAAGGGGAGAAAGGGAAGGCAGGGGACAGGGAAGGGGAAAGAACAGGAAGAATGAGGGGAAGAAGGCAAAGAGGAAGGGGAGCGGCACGCCCTTCTCCCCTCCTTTCCCATGCCCTGCCCAGGATCGGGGTACTTGCAGCTTCCATAACCCAATGGGCTCTGGGAGTCTCAACCTACACAGTGCTTGTCCTCAGTCCCTGGGTCCTTGACCTTGTGAGGATCACAGTGCACTCCTGTCACCTCTTCCTTCCCTGGGGCACACACCTTAGCGCCCCCACTTTTGCCCATACACCACCACCACCACCACCCACCACACACATCCCCAGCTCTACTCCAAAAGAGTCCTGGAGAGTTCCAGTGGTCAGAACCAGTGAGCCCCGCACATCCTGACAGCCTCTCTGTCAGAATTCCTTATGATAAATCCCACTGTCCTCCAGGTGACACATGGAGCCTGTGACACCCCCAACTCCTCACAATCAAAGCCCCAGCCCAGCAAGCAACTCCCCCTTCCAAAGTCCAGCCTGAGAGGCACACACTGGATGTATCTCCTTTGATGCTAAGTGTAGCATTATTTACAAAGCAAAAAACTGGAAATAGTGTGAGTGTCCAACACTGAGGTTGGTTAGGTAAACTGTGACAGAGCCTTGAAACAAACCCGTGTTAAGCACAAGCTGAATTCAAGGAGAAAAATAAAAAGCCAGACCATGTGTGCCCTGAGATCCTGAATTGTTCCAGCAGACCTCCACCTCCAGCTTATGGAATTGTGGGTGTTTTTTCTTCTTTATTCTGTTTTCCAAGTTTTCTATAAACAGCGTGTGCTTTTATAATCAGAGAAATGTTTTAATATTAATTTGCAAAGTAACTGGAAAACATTGACTTGATAAGCATCATTTTTCCTCTTTTTTTATGTGTCTTTTTTTTTAATGTGCATGTCTTTTTGAGATAGGGTCTCCCTGTAGCCTCAGCTGGGCTGGAACTTGCTATGTAGACCAGGCTGACCTTGAACTCACAGAGTTCCACTTGCCTCGGCCTCCAAGTGCTGGGATTAAAGGCATGCTTCCTCTGTCATTTTTAAACATTGAAAGATTTTGTTTTCTTTTTTTCTGTGTTTGCTACTGACATATCAGAATTTTAAATATTTATTTATCTTTTTATGACTCTTTTGCCTGCATGTATGTAAGGGCACCTGTGTCATGCAATGCCTGTGGAGGCCAGAAGAGGGTGTTGGATTCCCTGGAACTGGAGTTATGGATGGTTGTTAATGACCATATGGGTGCTGGGAATTGAATCCCGGTCCTCTGCAAGAGCAGCCAGTGCTCTTAACTGCTGAGCTATCTCTCTAACCACAATAACAGAATTTTTTTAAGTAAGCTAAATTGTGTGGCTGTTATTTTTATTTTTGTTTAGGGGAGGTGAGAGGCTTTGGTTGTTTGGTTTTTTGTTTTAAGACACGGTCTCCCCATGTACCCCAGGCTGCCCTCAAATTTTACATCCTCCAACCTTGACTTTCCTTCTGAAGGCTGGTATTACAGGTGTCTGCATAACTCTCCGCAGCCACCGAATTGTTTTTCGAGCCATCTTTTATACACCAGCGAAAAACCACAACTGCTTCTAATGGGTTAACTTTACTGTTTGTCTACTTCTGAAAAGATTTCTTTGAACTTTATCTGTGGGACCTCAATTTCTTCACCTCTGGGGAGATTTACCCCTAATTTTCCAGCAATTTTCCTGGATCTATGTGAGAGAAAGACTGGTTTTCCAAGCAGGTAGCCTTCCCCCCATAGAATCCTTAAAATGCATAGACATATCTAGTGTTCCTTTTTCTCAAGAATATTTTCAAATTTTATTTTTATCTGATGTGTATGAATTTTTTTTTTTTTTGTCTTTTTCGAGACAGGGTCTCTCCCTGTAGCCCCAGCTGTCCTGGAACTCGCTCTGTAGACCAGGCTGGCCTTGAACTCACAAAGATCCACCTGCCTCTGCCTCCCGAGTGCTAGGATTAAAGGCGTGTGCCACCACGCCCGGCATGTATGAATATTTTGTCTGTATGTATGTAATTATATCATATGCACGCAGTGTCCATGGAAGGCAGGAAAGGGCATCGGAACCCCTGGAACTGGAATCAGCAAGAGGTGTCAGCCACCATGTGGAATGCTGGAACCGAAACTTCAGTCTCTATAAGAACAGCTAGTGCTCCTAACTGCTGAGCCAGCCCCTCCTTCTCAGGGATATTTAAAAAAAATTAATTGGGTCTAGTTTTTCTAGGAACTCATCCCAACTGTTTTGACAGGATTTTCCTTGTCTTAGTGCTAAAATCTTACATCTGGAAACGCCTCCACTCCCAGGCCCTTAACTGAGCTGGTAGTTCAGAGCAAGAGTTCAAGAAGCCAGAAGTTCCTTGTGTGAGACAGTCCCTAACCATTCTAATCTTACCAAGAAAGGCAGAGGGCTGTTTGGTCAGAGGAGACAGCACGTTTGAGAAGGAAGGGAAGTCATTTTATAATGTGAAATTCTTGGGTTTACAAACAGAAAGTATAAGATCTATGTGCTCAAATTATAAAATATTAATGAAAAATTAATGGGGACATAAATATATGGAAAGATATACCATGTTTATAAATTGGGAAGGCTAAAAATTATCAAGCTATAAATTCATTTCATGTTGATTTATAGACCCAACCCAATCCCAATCAAAATTCTAACAGGCTGTTGAAATTTCAGGTTGACTCTAACATTCATATAGAAATGTAAAGACCCTAGGAGAGCCAAACAACTTTGAAAAAAGAACCAAGTTGCAGGACTCAAACTATCTGATTCTAAGACATATTAAAAAGATACCATCAGCTGGGTGTGATGGCGCATGCCTCTAATCCCAGCATCCGAGAGGCAGAGGCAGGCAGATCTCTCCAGGCTGGTCTATACAGCGAGCTCCAGGCCAGCTGGGACTAAAGGGAGACCCTGTCTCAAAAAGACAAAAAAAAATCATTAAATCCTATGTACTGCGTGGACCATGTGGAACAGTAATAAAGACTTCAGAAATAGCAGATTCACACAAACATGCTCAACTGAATTCTGGCAAAAGAGAAAAAAAAGTCAACAGGAAGGAATGATCCCTACACAGGAAATGTTTTTCCTATATGGTATATCTTATACAGAAATGGATTCAAAAAGAATCATAGGTCTAAATGTAAAGCATAGAAACCTTAAAAATTCTTTTTGGTCTTTTTGAGACAGGGTCTCCCTGTAGCCCCAGCTGTCCTGGAACTCACTCTGTAGACCAGGCTGACCTTGAACTCACAAAGATTCGCCTGCCTCTCTGCCTCCCAAGTGCTAGGATTAAAGGCATGCGCCACCGCACCTGGCTGAAACCTTAAAACTTTTAGAAGAAAAATGTAGGTGAAATATTCATGACCTAATGAGAAGCAAGAGTTCTCAGAGGTAACCCCAGCACTTAATCCGTAAAGAGAAAAATTAAAAATCAGGACTTTATTAAAACTAAAAATGTTTGCTTTATGAAAGATACAATTAAGGGACCTGGAAGACAAGCCACAGACTGTTACACATCTGACAAAATATATCCAGAAAATATAAAGCACACTATAAACTCAACAGTAAGGTAAGGACATGCCCTGAAGAAGACAGACAGCTAGCAGTCAGCACCGGAAGGACGCTGAGCATATCAGTCATTGGGAAAGTGCACACTAAAGACGCCACTGTAGCCCTGTGAAGACAGAGGGGCGACGCCAAGTCCTTGTGAAGATGCGAACCTGGAACTTTCATTTCAATTAATGGAGGCAAAAAACCAGTACAGTCACTTAGAAAGCAGCTGTGCAATTCTCATAAATTTCAACACATGCTTAATCAAATTACCCAGTACCCAGTAATCCCAATAAATACTCAAGTGAATTAGTAATCTCTCTCTTTTCGCAAACAGGGTCTGTGTATCTCAGCAGCCTCAAACTCCTGATTCTTCTGCCTCCGTCTCCTGAATGCTAGGCTTATAGGCACACATCACTACACCAGCATAGGTAATAACCTCTTTAACATGCAAGCCTAAATTCATATGTTTCTATTAGCTTTACTTAACACAGACACTAGAAATAAACCAGATATTCCTCAGCGGGTGAATGGTACTGTAGTTGGATTATGTCTTTCCATCCAAAATTCACATGTAGGAACCTAAGACCCAATGAGAAACTAATTGAAGATGAGGCTTTGGGGAGTGGTTAGGTCATGAGGGTAGAGTCCTTATGAGTAAGATTAGTGCCCTTATAAAAGAGACCCCAGCGAGTTCTCTTCTACCATATGGATCACCTGGGAAGGTGTCACAGATCAGATACCAAATCTGCTACCACTGTGGATATTCTAGCCTACCGATGTGTAAGAAATAAACTCCTGTTGTGTAGGATTTTGTTACAGAGTTCACACAGACAAGAGAAGCAGATAAAACACGTCTGATATGTCCATATGAAGAAATACACCCAAACAATAAAAAGGAAGGAAGCTTTAGTATACATAATACTTGAGGTTATAGTAAGCATTATAATATGTGAAAGAACAAAATCAAAAGTCCTCATACTGTATGATTCTGTTTCCACCATATTCTGACAGAATGAGACTGACTATTGTCATGGTGACCAGATCAGGATTTCTAGGAGTCTGAGGAAGGAAATGACTAACAAAGAGACTTTTGGGTGATGAATTGTTCAGTATCTTAACTGTGGTTATGCAAGTCCATGCATTTTTCAAAATTAGAGATCTGTCTTCCAAAATAAGGCAAATGTTACTCTATATAAATCGCAAGTAAAATTAAAAAAAATATTTTATCTATTATTTTTATTTTATGTGTATGGCCGTCTTGCCTGCATGTATATAAGTGCACCACATGTGTGTATTGCCCTGCAGAGGCCAACAGAGGGCGTCAGATTCCCTGGAACTGGAGATACAGATAGATGGTTTTTAGCTGCCATGGGGGGTGCTGGGAATCAAACCCACATCCTCCAGAGGAACAACAGATGTTCTTAACTGCTAAGCCATCTCTTTTGAACCAAGTCAAATTTTTTTCTTTCTTTTTTTTTTTTTTAATTTTATTTATTTATTTTCTATGTGTATGAATGTACTGTCTGCATGTAAGTTTGTGCACCCGTGTCGTGCAATGCAGTGGAGGTCAGAAGAGGGTGTGGGATTCCCCTGGAACTGGAGTTCTCCTGGAACTGGAGTTACAGATGGTTCTCAGCCGCCATGTGGGTGCTGGGGATCGAACCTGGATCCTCTGCAAGAGCGGTCGGCGCTCTTAACCGCTAGGCCATCTCTCCAGCCCCAAGTCAATTTTTTTTTAAATCATCAATGAAACTTTTAAAGAGTAGAGAGACAGTTGATCAGGATCTGTCTTTTCTTTTTCTTTTTTTTTTTTTTTAATTTTACTCTCTCTGTGTGGCTTTTTATTTTTTTAAAGCACTATTACAGGAATCTTACCAATCATACCACAGTTACAAGAACCTTAGATATAATGACATATACATTCTGCACAAGACAGGCTGGGTGAGAACTTACATAATGTAAAAATAACATTAAAAGTTAGCAAGTGGACAGGTGCATGCAGGGTGAGGGTCCGTGAGGAGCCGGGTTCAGAGGCAGCCGTGCTGCTTCCCCCACAAGAGCGGGCAGTTCCCACAGACTCTCAGACCCCAAACACCGGCAACAGACCTGCTGCACAGACAGTCTGACATGGGATGTTCATGAGTGATCATTCTGACAGGAGCCAGAGCATCAGTGAGTGCCAGGCAGGTCACGGGAAGCAACGGCTGGCTTTAGCTGGCCCTGGGCATAAAGGCCTATCAAGAGCCCAAGTTTCCTGATGCTGCTTTTCTCATAGCTGTCTGAACTACGAGTGTGAGAACCTTTTAATAACAGTTATACACGTAACATACGTGGACATATCTACAGCTGTAAACCAAGTGGCAGAGGGAGGCCTCAAGTCCGTGCTCTCTCTAGTTTACCACTTGGCCGCCTGTGTGACGTCCCAAAGGCCCGCACAGCACATCCACTTGCTCCCTCACTCAAGCAAGCATGGACTAGAGGAAATCCAAACAGGAAGAAAAGCACTTTGCTCTTCAGACCGTTAAGCTAGACCAAAATGACCCCTTATTCAAAGTCAGGATTTCCTGCTAAGCAGCGTCCCTGCCTGTGGGTACCACTTAGCACTCAAGCAACACCTCAATCTGCCGAAGATGGACCTGGTGGGACTTGGCTAGGGTTCAGGAGTGGCGTCCTCAGCCACACTCCTACACACAGTGACCTTGTTTTGTGCAAAGCCAGAGGCATCTAGGGGTGCTCTGCTAAACAACAGGGCCGGGAGACCTCTAGCTGAGCAGAAGCCCTTCTACCAGTAGGTAGAAGGTTCTGGAAGACCGCCCCTGGCGCCCTGACGCTGCTGCTCCACAAGCAAGTCCCTCCTGGGGGAGAAAAGCATCAAAATAACTTGAAGTTCTGTTTTATTGGCAACTTAAGATGCAAAGTATTTTATTTTTAAACTACTAAAATTTGAGAACAAGATAGCCTAGGTTAAATGATAGTTTTCCAAAGCTGAAAGGGCTCGTGTGGAGCTCAACTTTCCTGGCTGACGTACAAACAATTCTTAACACCCTAGGTGGGCGCCTGCATTCTGATCTGAGATGAACTGACCAACCCCAGCTGGTAATGTCCCTTTTGACTCCTTGGTAAGGGTTTTAAAACTTCAGATACTGCTGAGTCTTACACAGCCCAGGTCTCTCCAGATGTCTGCTGGGAAGCGTACACCATGTACAGGAAACCATGTTCATCCTTTTCGCTCTTGTACACCTCAGAGATGGGCGTGGACACGCTCACCATGCTGTGTCCATTCACCAGGAGGAAGAAGGCCTGGTTAGCGTTGAGCTGTAAGCACCTTCTAATTATCTTGATGAGCTCACTCATGTTGATGAGTGGTCAGGCACGAGAAACTTGGTTCTGTCCAGGACTGGCCCTGCTTCTCGCCCTTGTACCGTTCTATGATCACAGGGATCTTGGTAGGATGCTGCTCTCGGATGAGCTGGACATCTTCTACTGTCTGCTCGAAGCTGCGGCGCTGCTTGAAGGTCTTCTCGGAAGGCATGGTGTGAGATCTTGGGGGCAGAGAGGATCTGTCTTTTCTTTTTTTTTAATTTTTTTTAAATTTTATTATCTCTGTATGTGTATGAATGTACTGTCTGCATGCAGGTCTGTGCACCCATGTCGTGCAATGCCGCGGAGGTCAGAAGAGGGTGTCAGATTCCCCTGGAACTGGAGATCTCCTTGAATTGGAGTTTCAGACGGTTCTCGGCCACCAGCCATGTGGGTGCTGGGGATCGAACCCGGGTCCTCTGTAAGAGCGGTCATTGCTCTTAACCACTAGGTCATCTCTCCAGCCCCAGGATCTGTCTTTTCTTAAGGTTAGGAACTGTATTTTAGTAAAATTAAGATTATAATCTTGTATAACTAAATTGTATGTAGAAGGGTCAGGAAATAGCCTCATCTTTGAAAACTTGGACTCTGTTCACATCTGTCTTACATTCTAAGTGATCAATTTATTTGTCACTTCACTGGTGCACAAGGTTCGGGCACACTAACTTATCCATTTATCCATTCTTTCTTTCTTTTTTTTTTTTTTTTTGGTCTTTTTGAGACAGGGTCTCCCTGTAGCCCCAGCTGTCCTGGATCTCGCTCTGTAGACCAGGCTGGCCTTGAACTCACAAAGATCCGCCTGCCTCTGCCTCCTGAGTGCTAGAATTAAAGGCGTGAGCCACCACGCCCGGCTATCCATTCTTTCTACAGTATCTGTTGAACAAGCCAACTAAACTCCCTCGATTCTATTCCCTCTCTTTCTTTATTGGTTCAGCCTTAACTCATACCCACTCTATCCTCTCTTCTACACTGTATTGCTGTTTTAAACATTTTCTGTTGTTAAAACAAAATACCTGAGGCTGAGTTCATGCGTACAGAAAAGTTTTACTTTAGTTCACCGTTTAGAAGACTGAAGTCCAAGATTTAGTACCCCCATGTGTTTGGCTCCGGGTGAAGGACCCCCAGCTGTGTCACAAAGCAACCCATAGTGCAGTGGGAGATCTGCAGGCCAAGGGCCCAGGTGAATGGGTGGCCTCACTTTACCACTAACCACTCCCAGATCTGACAGGGTCCCTAACCACTAACCACTCCCAGGAGATCTGACAGGGTCCCTAACCACTAATCACTTCCGAAAGTGGTGCCTGCAGTCACTTAACCATCTTGCATTAGGCTCCTTCCCTTGAAGGTTTCACACTGGGACCAAACCTCCAGGACACGAACATTTGGAAGACGACATACTCAAATCTACCCAAACTGCCACATTTGGTATCCCCCAAACTTCCTGATTCGTTTCCTTTTCTAGCCCATTTTGCTCCCACTGAAATATTTCCCAGTGTGAAAATTATATCTTGCATTCATTTGATTAAAACTCGACAAATACCTTTAGCTGCTCCCACCTATCAAACAGTTGAGCTCAAACACTTAGCCCAGCACCCGAGGCCCACATGACCTTGCTTCTCCTTGACATTTTCTCTCTGTATTTCGAATGTGCCCTCAAATCATGTGTTCCAATCAACTATGCAATTAACCTCCCTCAAATATATAGTTGGCTGTATTATTGGTCAAAATATTCACTGCCATTTTCTATTTGAGGATTATATATCCTTGACCATTGACATCACGTGACTCACTTTGTCAAGTAAAATTTAAGACATGACACTTAATAGAAATAACCAGAAGAACTAACATCTCTCTCTGCCATCTCCCTCTTCTCTGCCACTGTGAATGAACGTATGAGTTTAAAATAAACCATCATAGGGTTGGAGAGATGGCCTAGCAGTTAAGAGCGCCAACTACTTTTGCAGAGGACCCAGGTTCGATTCCCAGTACCCACATGGCAGCTGAGAACCGTCTTTGACTCCAGTTCCAGGGGAAACCAATGCCCTCTTCTGACCTCTGCGGTATTGCACGACACAGGTGCACAGACCGCATGCAGACAGCACATTCATACACATAAAATAAATAAATAAAAATAAACCATCACTGGGGCTGGAGATATGATTCAGTGGTTAAGAGCACTGACTACTCTTGCCAAGGACCCAAGTTCAGTTCCCAGCATCCACATGGTGGCTAACGACCATCTGTAACTCCAGTTCCAGGGGATCCAACACCCTCTTCTATCGTTCCTTGGGCACTGCACAACATAGGTGTACTTATATACATGTGGGCCATACATGCATACACATAAAAATAATTTAAAAAGTAAAAATAAACCATCATTGTCATAAGCCCCTGAAACTTTGCCTAATGTGATCAAAACACTCCTTTAGACCATGCTTGCCAGAACCACCTGTTCCGTAACCTCTATGCAAATGCTCAGCTGGTATTTGCTTCATATTTGTGGACTTGGTGAATACAGTGAAGAAATGAATGAGCAAGAGACCTCTGAGCCTGTGTAGACGCTAGTCCATCTGCTCAGAGTGACCGTCCCACTTCTTCATCTGCTTGACTCTATCTCAAGTCAAACTTCAAAGCTCTTCTCTATGAGCTGAGCATGGGCTGGAGGCAGGGCGCATGCCTCCATATTTGGAGGGCTGAGGCAGAAGGATCAAGGCTGAGTTCAAGGCTAGCCTGGGCTACAGAGTAAGACTGTCTACAAAGGCTTCCCTGTTCATCCTTCATTCTAGCCCCTTGGATATGTTTCTGCTCTCGTAACTGTCTATCTCCCTGCCCTGACTTGGGTCTTGGGCAAAGCTGGGTCTGCCTCATGGAGGTGGTACTGGGCCCAGCATGGCATCTTCCCCAAACCAAGTAGATGGATAAATAAGTGAAGAGTGAGAGCCTGGTGAGCTGAGGTCTCCCAGGCAGCCACAGGCTTCCTCCACTCCAGCTGGGGCTCCTCTCCCGGAACAGCTCTAGTTCCCACCAGTTCTAAATCCTTTTTCATCACCTGGCCATCCACTGCACATCCCATCACAATTGAGTTACTCCCTCTTCCTGTCCCACAAACTCCCCTAATGGACCCTCATCACATGGCATTAGGCCATCAGTTAGTCTCTCCTTATATGAGCACACTGAGGGCAGGCCCTTCCCGATTTCTCTCTGTATCCCATCCCTATGAGTTAGCAATAATAGTAGCCGAGATAAAGACCAACTAGGGCTTACTCTGGTCAAATGATGGGAAAGTGAAGGACTACTGATAGGAGTATGTTCTAGTATCTTTTCTCCTGTAGAAAAGCCCATGTGTGTCAGGGAAGATGACCTTCTGACTATGAGGGAGCTATGTTGATTGGCTCTTTGTCACCCCTGGAGAGTCCTCTCCCGGCTAACGCTATGAGCCACATGGCCCCACCAGTGAGTACCTCAGGGCAATATGACTAAACACACAGTCCCACCCCTCAAACCTATCACCCACCTCCACAGCAGGCCTGGCAGGTGTCTCAGAGTACAGGACTCTTGGGAAATGTTCATACCTAGACCCCCCCCCCCAAGGCCTGGCACCCCCTCCCTCCAGTCCGTTCCACAGGGAACATGGGAAAGCAGAGAAAAATATGCAGAGCATGAGGCGGAACAAGAAGGAATCCACGTCCATCACAAGGTCATGTTGCATAGCTAATTGTGTAATCAACCACAGATACAGCCAGAGACTCTGCGAGACCAGAAACAAATGTCCAAGGTCAAGACACACAGATCGCCTCCCTCTAATGTGTTTCTGTCTGACTTATTCTAGAAAATCCCAAGGGAAGCTAGGAGAAAGAGGGGAGAAAAGAGAAGGAGGCTCTTATCCACAGCTTGCCCTGAGGGCAAACTTCCAGAAACTTCAGTCATCTGGAAGCCAACAAGGAATTGGAAAGAAATAAATCAAAAGCTTCTGTGAAACTGATCAATACTCATCAGGGGAGTCAAGGCTGTGACAGGAAGAGCCTGAAGTGACGGGACAGCCGTGAGTGCAGTGTGAGATCCTGAGTCAGATTCTAGCGCAGAAAAAGAACTTAAAAGAAAAGTTGGTGAGAATTACATACGACGCATGCTAATTTCCAGGGTTTCGCCGTGATATGACAATTGTTTGTTGCTGAGATAAGTGAAACTGAGTTAAGGTGTACATGAACATTCTACACTGTTTTTGTAGTTTTTCCTGTGTCTAAATTATTAAAAATTTCCTTTTTTTGAGATAAGGTCTCACTATGTAGCCCTGAGTGGCCTGGAATTTGCTGTGTAGACCCAGCTGACTTCACACTCACAGAAATCCACCTGCCTCTGCCTCCTGAGTGCTGAGATCAAAGCCGTGGCCACCACACCCAGTCCTTATCTTCATGCTTTTGTTATATATGTTGCTATATCCATATAATTTCATTTCATATTGTTTTCTCAAGGAACCTACTGTTCTTTGTGGAGCTAAGAGGTCTCAAATGGAAGGAGGAAGGGTTTCTAATCAAATGGCAGGAAGAGAGAGGGACAGAGGCAGTTTGGAGCCTGTTAGCAAAAGAGTAGACAGGCCTGTCCTCCAGAAGACTCCCAAGAGCCAGTGACCAAGAGGTCACTTCTATCTATATCCAGCTCTATGCAGGGCAGACTCTGTGTTTACAAAGCCCTGCACCAGAGCCCAAGCAGAAGACATGACCTTGAACTAAGCAGAGGACATGACCTTGATTAGTCTCTGCTCCTGCCCTCCAGAAGCAGGTCTGAACAAGATCGGCACCCTCCAGCAACGGGGACTTCTGCAAGAGCACGGGCAGTTAGAAGGGTGCTCCTGCGGCTTCTGGTGACGGGTGCCCTTCCTTCAAGAGTCATGGAGAGATTATATGGAGACCAGTCTATACTGCCTTGTCCCCCCACCCCCAGTGGTTCCAGTGATTGAACCTAGACCCTCATGCAGACAAGGCAAGCGCTGTGCCAAAGAGCTATCTCTCCAGCCCACATTTTAAAACTTTCTACTTGTATTTTATGTATGAGTATTTCACCTCCATGTGTATAGGTGTACCACATGCATACAATGGCTGTGGAGGCCAGAAAAGGATGTCAGGACCCCTGGAAATAGAATTACAGGTGGTTGTTAGCCACCATCTGGGTGCTGGGAGCACAACCTGGGTCCTCGGTAAGAACAGCGAGTGGTCTTAGGGGCAGAGCCAATTCCCTAGCCCTTCTCTAGCCCGCTTAAAAAATACTTTTAAATATTTGAGACAAAGTCTCACTAAGTCACCCAGGCTACCTTGGACTCTCCATGCAGCCCATGTAAGCCTCGATCCACTGAGGAAACAGCTCCTTGGCCCTGGGTTGAATTCGCCAGTCTACACTGCCCACTAGTCTACACTGCCCACCAAGCAGCCCTATCTCTCCCCACCTACAGAAACCCAACTCTTCTGACTAGGATATAATTTTTTCCTGTGTCACACTGCATTCTGGGACAGGTTTTTCTGGGGAGCAGCAGCTGCCAGTAGCATTTCAAGTTCATGGACAACTCAAAGTGAATAAAAATTAGGGATTGGCTCAGTGGTTAAGAGCCCTGGTTAATGGGCTGGAGAGATAGCCTAGTGGTTAAGAGCACTGACTGCTCTTGCAGAGGACCTGGGTTCGATCCCCAGCACCCACATGGCAGCTGAGAACTGTCTGTAACTCCAATTCACCCTCTTCTGACCTCTGCGGCATTGCACAACACGGGTGCACAAACCTACATGCAGACAGTACACTCATACACATACAAAAATAAATTTAAAAAATTAAAAAAAAAGAGCACTGGTTAAGAGCACTTTGCCTGCCTTCAGTGTGGGAGGTGGGATAGCAAATTTGCAGCAGTTGCAGGAAATCCACTTATTATCCTTGCCACATGTCCGGATGAAAGCTCTGCAGGGTCAGCAAGGGCTGTTCACTGAGCTGGCCTGAGGCAGATTTCAACAAAATATGTGTGTCTGTATAATCTCTTGTTTTAGCCTTGACTTCAGCAGCCAACAGAGTATGGTTGCAATGACTTCATTGCTAGTCACGAGTTTTCCACAGAAGATAAAGAAACAACTTGTTTTCTTGAAGGAGTCCAGTAGACTGCTGTCTTTAGCCTTCCACATGCAGAATTGGCCACCAAGTCCCAGGGCATCCTTACCTGTTGTGGATGGCAGAGATTCTGAGATTTTGTCTCTAGAACGGAGTGTCTGAAGGGTGCTGGATAGGAAACCAGAAGAGATCCAACCTGTTCTGGCTTAGACCCGTGAGCCACAAGTGGCTCCAAACCTTGGATTTCCCCATTTCCTTTCATTTGTTCTCAAGGAGGGTGGTGGTTTGAATGAGTGTCCCCCATAGGCTGTAAGTATTCAGACATTTGTCTCCAGTTAGTGGCACTGTTTTTGGAGGTCTTAGAAGGTGTGGCCATGCTAGAGGAAGTACGTTATTGGGGGCAGGCTTAGTGAGTTTAACAAGCCTCGTGGTCTACAGTTGCTCTCTCTCTGCTTCCTGTGCTCTTTGCAAGATGTGACCCTTGGCTTGCTGCTCTAGATCCAAGCAGCCAAATCGCCGTCACTAGCCACAGGGAAGACTCTAATGCCCTGAAACGCCATCGTAAGCTCAAATAAACTCTTCCTTTGATAAGTTCCTTGGTCATGGTGTTTTATCACAGCAAAGAAAAAGTGACATACTAGAAGTAATTTGGTACCAGAGAGTGGGCTGTTGGCTGTGAAGAACCTGACCATGTGGATGTTTGGAGAAATGTGGAAGACTTGGAACTTTGGGCTAGAAAGCTGTTGACTACTGTAAGGAGAGCTTAAGTCCATTCTAGTAGAAGCCTGTGCAACTAAAATGTAAGTTCCAGAGGAAAATACAGACTTAGGCAGCAACTGGGATATTTTGATAAAGAGTCTGGCAGCAGTTTGCCCAACAGCCCAAATTTTGCCTGATGCTAAGTTGAAAACTCGGTGGACTGATGTCTTTGGCGAGGATATTTCAAGACAGCCTAAGTGTGGAAATGGTGGCGTTGGCTGTTAAGGGTGAATATTGTTTAATGATACAGTGAAAAAAGAGCAAATGGGGCAGAAAGAAATGCAGAATGTATAAGTTTGGATCTGATAACTGAGACTAGGAAGATTAAAGGTGGCCAAGCATGTGAAGGAGAGGCTCCCTTTCATAAGGAGACTAAAGTGCTATTTATAAAGAGGCCTAGAATTTACAAGTGAACCAAAAGAATCAGTACCTTCAGGGCAGACCACACCCAGCTACATCATCGCCAGCTGTTGAAAGGAAAATACTGAAAGGTTTCTCTACTCCAACAAGTCCAGGCCAGAGAACAAGTGCAAATGGGGTTAAAGTAGGATGAGAGTGCCATCCCGAAACTTGCGCAGATTCAGCAATTCATTCACATGGTGGGCTTTAGAAGGCAATGAAGGTTGGAAGAGTGAAGGGGTATCATTTCTTCCTCCACGGTTCCAGAGAGCTCACAGAGTGGCAGGCAGAGTGCAGCAGGGGTTCCCTGAATAAAGAAGGCCTGAGAGGTCATTGCCATGAAGCTTTGAAGGTGAAGCCTGGTTAGCAGCGGAGACCCCAAGAGGACATTCAAGATGCCAGGAACGCTGTTATATATTTTGCAAGGAGGCAGGCTGCATAAAAGTGAGTGGTTCCAGCCTAAGAAGAGATGTATGTTGAATGAAAAGCTGGAAGAGCTTAGCCGTCCTAAGCCCTTTGGAAGTCAATCCCAGAAGGTGCATTGGAGCATCTGGACTTGGCTTTGCCTCTGGTTTCTCTTGATTTTGAATCCAATATGTAATCCTCACTTCCTCTATTCCTCCCCTTTGGAATGGTAATGTGTATTCGATTCCACTGTACATTGGGAGGGATGTACATTTGTCTTTTGATTTTACAGGAGCTACAGTTTGGAATTGGCCTGAGTCTCAGAAGAGACTTTGGACTTTTTTTTTTTTTAATAGAAAAAAAAAAGTAAATGACAAAGACTATGGGGACTTTTAAGGTTGGACTAAATGCATTTTGCATTTTATATGGTCAGGAGCCTATGGGGGCCAGGGAGTGGAATGTGGTGGTTTGAATGAGTGTCCCCCATAGGCTGTAAGTATTCAGACATTTGTCTCCAGTTAGTGGCACTGTTTTTGGAGGTCTTAGAAGGTGTGGCCATGCTAGAGGAAGTACGTTATTGGGGGCAGGCTTAGTGAGTTTAACAAGCCTCGTGGTCTACAGGTGCTCTCTCTCTGCTTCCTGTGCTCTTTGCAAGATGTGACCCTCGGCTTGCTGCTCCAGATCCAGCCACCATGCCTCCTGCCACAATGGACTCTAATTCCCTGGAACCGTCAATTGTAAGCTCAAATAAACTCTTCCTTTTATAAGTTCCTTGGTCATGGTGTTTTATCACAGCAACAGAAAAGTGACTAATACAAGGAGATAGCTGCTTCTTGGGGGTGCAGCTTCCCCCTACTTCTGGGCTGGTGATTAGAAAGCTTAACATTGACTTTGCTCACGTGACCTAGCTAAAACTATTTTTGCATCAAAACAAATTTTTGCATCTCTTTGATATCTGCTATTTATGAAGTACTAGGTAAAACAGATTACAGCAAAACTTCAAAACCTTTTTATTTCTCTGAATTGGGACTAGCATTTTTTTCCTGGTCTGGATACTTGTTCATTCTCCTTCTGACTCTTTTCTAAGTCCTGGGAAGCCTAGTACCCTACAACCTCATAAACCCTGTGATTCTGGGGGAAAGTACTCTTGTAAATATCATCTTCATAATAAAATTCAAGTTGACTGTGTTAAAAAATTTTAAAAAAAAGAGCACTTTGCAAAGGATCTGGGTTCAATTCCCAGCACCCACATGGAAGCTAACAACTGTCCATAAATCCAGTTCCAGGGTATGACGCCCTCTTCTGACCTCCACAGGCATTGCATGACATGGATGTGCTTACACACATGCAGGCAATACACTCATACACATAAAATTAAAATAAATAAATAAAATATTTAAAACTGGGCAGAAATCAAAACATCATATGGCACACATTGGCACACACACACACACACACACACATGTCTAGTTATCATGTGTCAGTTAAATAAAAGAAAATGATGGGCTGGAGAGATGGCCTAGCAGTTAAGAGCGCCGACTGCTCTTACAGAGGACCCGGGCTCGATCCCCAGCACCCACATGGCAGCCGAGAACCGTCTGAAACTCCAATTCCAGAACTCCAATTCCAGGGGAATCCGAGACCCTCTTCTGACCTCCGCAGCATTGCACGACACGGGAGTACAAACTTGCATGCAGACGATACATTCATACACATACATAAATAAATAAAATTAAAAAAAAGAAAATGGCAGGTAGACTAGGGCAGTTCTCCCTGGAATATGGGGCTCTCCACCTGCTTTGGAGACTCTGGCATTTCCTATTCTCAGTGACATAGATGTGTGCATGCAAAGGGAGACTTTCTTGAGTTACCCAAGAGTCACTGGGAGCTCCAGGGGGAGGGCCAGGGCATAAAAGAGAGACAGGGCAAAAAGCCCCTTTCCTACTCAACACAGGGGGCCACAGGCAGTAGATGCTACAGAGGAGACCCAGGGTCCCGGTGGCACTGTGTGAAACTCCCTCTGCTGGACCACAGTTCTGAAAGGACAAGTGGTCTGTAGCAAGATACACAGCAGGTAAATACACAGGGGATTTGAACTTTGGTCTCCTGACTCCAAACCCAGCAGCCCTGAGTGAAGACCCTAAAGAATATCTCAGTGCTTTCTGTATGTAACTTTGTCCCCTGCTGGCCAGCATCATGTAAGGGCATTGGGTCCCTTCTGTATGTCAGGCCAGCCCCCTCCTCCCTCAACATGACCCTTTCCCAATTATCCTCTGAGACACAATAGAAATGCCACATGAGCCAGGCATGGTGGTGCATGCCTGTAATCCTAGCACTCGGGAGGCAGAGGCAGATGGATCTTTGTGAGTTCAAGGCCAGCCTGGTCTACAGAGCAAGTTCCAGGCCAGCTGGGACTACAGGAGACCCTGTCTCAAAAAGACCAAAAAAAAAAAAAAAAAGAAAAAAAGAAATGACACATGAACATGCACACATGCACACACATACACAAATTACTGTTATTTATCTTTATTGCATGTATATGTATGAGTGCCTGTATATGTGTATATGTGTATATATGTATATGCATCACACACAAGTTACGAACCACCATGTGGCTGCTGGGAACCAAACTCAGCTCCTCTGTAAGAACAGCCAGTGCTCTTAACCACTGAGCTGAATCCCCAGACCAAAACATAATTTTGTTTTTTTTGAAGAACAAATGGGTGAATTGGGACAAAGGAAAACTAAGGACAGGAAATAAAGGGAAGGGCCAAGACAACACAGTAAGATACAATTCCTGTACATGCCAGAGACACACACACACACACCCCAACTAAGCAGCAGCAGTTGCAGAAGGAAACGCTCTATGTCAAGATCCACAGTATTGCAGAGGCATTTTGAAAAAAAAACCCCAGAAAGATAAGGAAACTTGTTCAGAAGAAATGAAACTGCTTTTGTTACTGAGTCTGGAAATTCTCCCACATGTAGAATAAATATCGGTTCCTCTGCTTCCTCTGCTTGGAATCCCAGGTCTTTCCCCTAGCTTCAAGAGAGGAGTCCAACTCCCCAGCCGCTCCTGAGCATGTGCATGAAGATAAGATGCCAATTATTATTAGTATTAGTATTAAAATTTATCATGTGTGCATTAAAATGCACAGGAATGTGTTCAGAGAATTTGCACAAGAAGTAGACTAGTGTAGCCAGCACCCAGGGCAGGGAACAGCATTGCCAGGGCACCTGACACTCCCACACAGTCACCACAGTGCAGCCAGGCCCCCAGATGCTCCACCCTACAGACCTTCCCACTCTGGCTTTCTATATGAATGGGGTCAGGCAGCAGCATCTGGTTGTTTGTCTACTCAGCACTGTTTGAGAACTGCCCACTCTGCTACTTGCTATTACTAATTACTCTCCCCTGGAAGGTCAGGAAAATAAGGCAGAACATAGGTTGTGCATTGCGTTTTCTTTCTTTCTTTCTTTTTTTTTTTTTTTTTTTTTTTTTTTTTTTTTTAAATTCAGGGTTTCCCTTTTTTTCCAGTTTTCTTGGAACTCACTCTGTAGACCAGTCTGGCCTTGAACTCACAAAGATCTACCTGCCTCTGCCTCCCAAGTGCTAGGACTAAAGGTGTGCGCCACCATGCCCGGCTGCATTTTCTTTTAATCTGAGTTAACTCTTACTAATTCCTATAAGTGCCTGAGCTCAGAAGATGCCAATATTATTTTTCTAAACTTTTAAATTAGACTCAAATGCAGCCTTTGAAAACTATGTGTCTGGCAGCTGATATTATTTTAAACACTGAAATCTATTTTTGTAACTAAAAGACATCTCAGTCCTGGGGCCAATGAGGCAAAAAACAAATAGAAAAGCTGTTAAGAAAAATGTTTTCTCTTGCTCTCTCATGCAGGTAAACACTCAACATCCGTAGGCAATATTTATTGAGACTTCACTGTGTTGGGAACTGTACTGTTTGTATGTTTTATTTCATTTGATTCTGACAACAACTCCGTGAAATATATTTGCTTTTCTCTTTCTCCTTTTCCATGCATTCTCTGTTAGTCCTTCATCTTCAGGTTTGCTCTATAAATCCTCTGCTCCTCTTAATGCCCCCTCTTCCAGAAAGCCCTCCACGACCAACCCAGTCCGTACTAATTCCCTTCCTTTCTAACGACTCCATGCAAACAACAAAATTCTGGCATAAGGCTTATCAAGCTTACTATTCTTAAACATCTAAAGGATAAAATCATGAATAAAATTTATATACAAATATAAAACAAACACATGTCTAACATTTATATAAATTACTAGTGAAGGAACTGTTATGGAGCCAGGCGTGGTGGCACAAGCCTATAACACCAGCACTTGGCAAGAAGCAGTAGGAGGACTGGGAGTTCAAGGTCATCCTTGACCACATGGTGACTTTGAGGCCAGCATGGGCTATATGAAACCCTGTCAAAAAGAAAAGAGGAGCTGGAGAGATGGCTCAGCAGTTAAGAGCCCCGGTTGCTCTTGCAGAGGACCCAGGTTTGGTTCCCAGCTTCCACATGGCAGCTAACAACCATCTGTGACTGCAGTTTCAGGAGATCTGGTGCCCTCTTCTGACCCTTGTGGGCATTACATGCAGGCAATACACCTAAGTTTTTTGGGTTTTTTGGTTTTTTTGTGGGTTCTTTTGGTCTTTTCAAGACAGGGTCTCCCTGTAGTCCCAGCTGTCCTGGAACTCATTCTGTAGACCAAGCTGGCCTTGAACTTGCAAAGATCCGCCTGCCTCTGCCTCCCAAGTGCTAGGATTAAAGGCGTGCGCCACCATGCCCAGCAACACCTAAGTTTTTTTTTAAAGAACACCTTGGGCTTTTTTGTGTGTGTTAAAACATCTCTTATTCACCCCTGCTGCCACCTAACCACCTGCGCATCTCTGGAAAGTCACCTAATCCTGAGGGCCTCAGTCTCCCTATCGGTCAAGTGAAAATAAAAACACAAAATCACGCAAGGGCTCAGCACATGGGAGCTGCCCTCAGGGGTCATTATGTTTCTCAGCCGCCTGAGTTCCCTTCCTGTGTCAGCTGCAACCTCTGTGCTTGTGTCTTTAGAAGGAACTGCTTCCTGTCCCTACTGCCTCCCACCAGGCATCCATAAAGTTCTCTTACCTCATCAGCCCTTAGCTTGTCCAGAACACATTTCAGGACACCATCAACATAAATTAGATGGAAAGAAATTTTTTCACCAAGTTGATGAGAAATTTTCTGACCTCTCTGCCCTTACCCTCAAGGCCAAGGACATAGAGATTCAGGTCCTTTCTGATGTAGCTCGAGGCTGGAAAGAAATTGTGCCATACTTATGTAAAAGAGTTCTTTAGAGGGCAGACGATTCCAAAGGTTTTTCTCTCTCTTCTCTACCCTTTGTACCAGATAATTCCATCCCACTTATAAGTTTGTGAAGTTGGTCACCAGGAGAGTGAAGGGAATGGTGATAAAGGGAAGAGACAAGGTGGTAGGAGCTGAACGGAGCCAGGAGATTCCCTCCAACATCTCTGCTGCACAGATGCTGTCCAAGATGAAGGATATAACTGACCTATTCCTTACAATGTGAAATGACCGGGTTAGGGGGGTGGGCGGGAGAGATGGTAGTGGATTTTCTGTGAATGACTGGGTAACACAAACACAAAGGCCTTTTTTTTTTGGTCTTTTCAAGACAGGGTCTCCCTGTAGCCTCAGCTGTCCTGGAACTCACTCTGTAGACCAGGCTGGCCTTGAACTCCCAGAGATCTGCCTGCCTCTGCCTCCCAAGTGCTACAATTAATATGCCCAGCAAACTTTTTTAATGAGACAGAGTCTCATTACGCAAACCTGGATGGAACTCAGACTCTCAGAGATCAGTCTGCCTCTGCCCCTCAAGTACTGAGATTAAGGCATGTACTGTCACAGCTGGGGTAACATGAAACACACTGTGACTCTGGGTTAAGTCTCCACAGCCAGCCTTTGGGGACTCTCAGAGTAGTGCACTGTCCTGAAAAGTCACCTCAGTCCACTGTACCCTACTATAACCAACCAGAGCAGGTAGTTATTTAAAATGAACAGAAATGCATTTGAGGGCTGGAGAGGTGGCTCAGCAGTTAAGAACACCGACGGTTAAGAGGACCCAGCTTCAGTTCCCAGCACCCACATAGTGACCAACATCCATCCATAGCTTAGGCACCGTCTTTGGCCTCCAGGGGGATTGCATGCATGTGGTGCACTTACACAGATGTAAGTAAAATACTCATTCACATAAAATAAAAATAATTGTTTAAAAGAAAAAGAAATGTATTTGGTTTATGTCTCTGAAGGCTCAGAAATCTAAGATCAAGGGGCCACACGTGGGGAGGGCCTTCCTGCTGTGCCGTAGTATGTTTTAAAGCATCTGCGCATGAGCAGGGAAGAGGGCTAAGCTCACCCTTTCCTTAGGAAGCCACTATGACAATAGTCACTCCTCAGCAATGGCACCCATCCCCCCAAAAGATGCCAGAACCACTGTGCTTCCTTGATGCCCAGAAAGTGTCTTCCTTGTAAATATTACTACCTCAGAGCTCCATGAACATATCCACTGTCCTACACTCACTAGTATAAAGGATATTTGCAGGCACAAACTTATCCATGGGACTATCCACTACAGTGTAGTCTACAAGCAGTAAAGGGAAACAAATTACATCAGACCCAGCTATAGGGTCTGATTAAATGAAATATAAGCCAGGCGAGGTGACATACTCCTCTAATCCCAGCATTTGAGAAGGAGAGGTAGGTGGATCTTGGGTGAGATCCAGGACAGCCTGATATACATAGCAAGTTCCAGGCTAGCTGGGGCTACAGGAGGCTAGACACCCATACATAGTGTGACACAGGTGAGGAGGGGGGCCAGTCAGCAAGCTCATTCTATTTAAGGATGCGTACAGAATTATTCAACGTATAAAAGGGGAAGAAAGAAAGCCCAATATTAATAGTGGCTGGATTCTTTCTTTCTCCTTTTGGTGTTTTCCAAACATCCTACTCCAATATGTATTTGTGGATGGGTAGACAGAGTACACACATTCATAATCCAACTCCCTGAAGCTAGACCCAGCACCACCAGACCCACTGGAAATCCTTCTGGGTATGAGGAACAGGCTGCATTTCCTAGACCAGAGATGCTCAAATGGGGCTGAGGGTGAAGGTGGAGAGCAAGGACCTCCTTAGAGCTATGTCTTTCCCCAAGGGCTCACTCAAGGTGAGCTACACCCACATGCCCAAACAAACGCTCATTCTGCCTTGCCTAACAAGAGTGTGGCTTAGAGGTAAAACCATAGGCCAGGCATGGTGGTGCATGCCTTTAATCCCAGCACTCTGTGAGTTCAAGGCCAGCCTGGTCTACAGAGTGAGCTCCAAGCCAGCTGGAACTAAAGGGAGACCCTGTCTCAAAAATACAAATAACCTCTGAGCAACTAAACTATCCCTCTGGTAGGAATCAGTCGGTGAAGGCCAGCCATTGTGCAGTGGGACAGACACACTCTCACTCTCGGTGGTTAGCTCCCCTTCTTCTCACTCATCTTTCATGTGCGCATCCACGAGATAAAGGAAAAGTGTGGGGCTGAACGAAGGACATACATACCCAAGGATTCAAAGACATCCTCCCCTCCCCCATACCCCACACTCCTCAGCTTCCCCAGGCAGGAGGAGCCGGCCACTCAGTGCAGGAAGCAGAGCTCAGAACGAAGTTTCCCAAAGAGCTTAGGAGGGTCCCCGACTCCGACTCTCTCCAGGGAAACAGGAGCCATGGCGCCTAGCAAAGCTGGCGTGGGAAGCCATTTTTTTTTCTCCAAAAGCCTGCTCTCTCTCCACCCTTCAGCTGGGGCCTGTGGCTGGCTCGCCTCCCTTCCACAAGGTCCCCAGAGCTCCTCTGCTTCCTCAAGGTTTTATATCAGCAACATGTTCGGCTCTTTGTCATCATGTTTTATTTTTGAGAACCGCTCTCCAGTCAGTGGCAGTCTTCAGAACTCCTAATGCCCTTGCCTCTTTAAACCTCTGCTTCCCCCATCAATAAAATGAGGGTTTGGGGAGGGTTGGCTCCAGCTCAGTTCATCGATTCACACTGGTCAGATTCACCAAGTGCCACCCTAGGAGACCCCTGCAGCTCCACCCAGTGGCAGCAGCCCTCATAAACACTCAAAAGGATTCTTCAAGTAACTGTAGATTACACCAACATAGTTAAGGGGGCAAAGAACAAGGATTCAATTTTGATAATAAAGAAGTGCCCTGGAGGTCGGTTGAGGCCTGACTGAGGCCCCAAAGTCAGAGGAGCTGGCCCCTCCCCTGAGCTAGACATCTTCCAAAGCAGACTTCCGTGGCAAACGCCAAGACAGAGGCCACCCGAAGGGCGAGGGGTGAAGGAAATGGGCTTGCCGGTGGCTCAGTAAAGAGGCCTGGCCAGGCCTAGGTGCAGATAATTCACCGACTAGCATCTGGGGACGGGAGGCCCCGCCAGGCTCCGCGCTCATCCCAAGAGCCTGCCAGGCTGTGTCCCGCCTGCCGCCGCCTCCGCCCTCCGTTCTGCCCTCTGCTCTTGCCTCTGTCCAACCTGTCCCTGACATGCGCTTGGTTCACCCTCCCTGCACCTGTCTGTCTGTCTGTCCCGTCCACACGTCTGGCTGGCGCGCCTGCCTCCTCGCCTCCCTCGGCCTCCCTGCCGCCCTGCCCCGCCCGCCGCTGTGTGGGTGTCGGGCCGGCTGAGCGCAGCGGGGCGCGGCTCCGCGCTCCCACCTCCCCCGCGTCCTCGTCTCGGCAATGACCCGGGAGCCCCGCCGCCGCCGAGTGGGACCCGAGAGGGCCACGGCGGCGCGGGGACGGCGGCGGGCGGCCGGGGCGGGGCGGGACGGGGCGGGGCAGGGCCGGGCACCAGAACCGCAGCTGCTGCGGGCGGCTAGACGATCCCCGCGCGGGTCAGCTCGGCCCGCCCCGCCTGTGCGCCCCGCCCCTGCGCGCTGAGCAGGACGAGGCGGAGCCGCGACGCCCCGCCGAGTCTGAGCGCCGCGGCAGCCGAGCGCGGACGGAGCCCGAGAGCGAACGGAGCTGGAGCCGAAGCTGGAGCCGGCCCTGCGGCGCACGGAGCGGAGCGCGGCGGCCAAGCCGAGTAAGGGGCGCGGGGCCCGGGGCGGCGCGGGGAGGGCCGGAGAGGGGGTCCCGGCCGCTTCCTCCTCGCTCCGCCGAGGCGCCCGCGAGCGCACGCGGCCGAGGACGCGCCGGGCGGCCGGGGGCCCGGTGCCGAGTGGAACCCAGCCGTATCCTGGGACGCCGGCGGACCCCGCTCCCGCGTCCTCGGGAGGACCCCCCGGGCGGGCGCCCAGATGAGCATCCATCCTGGGTGGGATCCCAAGACAGGGTCCCAAGCCCCGAGCCCTCGGTCAGGGGGATCGCGTAGCAGCCCGGCAAAGAAGGGAAACGGGGGCGCCCTCAGCCCGGATGGGAGGGGAAAGAGACCCGCGTTGTGCGGAGTTCGAGCCTGAACCACCTCCCACCGCCTGGAGCCAGGAAGTTTGACCCTCGAGCAGAAGGGTCCCTAGGCCATGCCCTGCTTAGGTGCCCAATGTTGTGTGAGTTCTCAGCACCGAGGATGCGAGGAGCGTCCTAGCCGCGCCTTCTCCCCTTCGGGGCAGACTTTCCCCTGCGCATCTTAGGAAGGACCCCAGGCTGAGTCGGAGGCGGCGGCTACGCCGGCTGCGCGGCGCGGACAGGCAACGCCCCCTCTCCCCAGGCGTCTTCCCGAGCTGGGTAGTGCCCACTCCGCCCCCAGCTGACTCCAGCAGCCCTTCTCTGTCCTTCGAGCTCTGGGAAGTAGTGCGCAGTATGGACCTGGACTGTCCTCAGTCCCGCCAGTGCCAGCGTGGGCAGCCAGAGCCAGGTGAGGAAGGGGAGGGCAAAAGTAACAGGTGTGAGAAGCAGACGGTGACAGAGCTTGGTTTTGATCCAGGCAGTCACAAGGGCACTTGCCAACAGATACGGCTCTGGACTCTCCCCTCAAGTATCAGGAATGCCTACTAGAAACAGTGACTTCGCCATCAGGTGCCTCAGTTTCTCTCTTTCAAAAAGTAAACAGGATTCTGATGGCAAAATGTGCAGGAACTCTAGAGCCTCAGGACACCCTTGGTTGACTCCTTAGCAGTATGACTTTAGGCAAAATACTTGACTCTGAGCCTCAGTTTCCCCACCTGAAACAAGGAAGATGAATCGGGAGTATTAAAAATATATGATGATTCTGCTGGGCACATATCTAGTCCTTGGCTGCATTTGATTACAGGTGTCATTTTTCTGGGGTGTCTAGCACTGGTAGATGCTGAGGCAAAGTGAGTTTCCCTGGTGAGGGGAACTGATGCTCCCAACTCCCCACCGTTCTAAGATGGGGTACTCTGACTCTTTGCTCTTGGCTGATACCTGCTGCCCAGGCACCCCACATACTGCTTACTCCTGTACAAGGGAATGTGCACACCTCCCTCCACTCTGGACTTGGGAGTGGCTTTCTCTAGTCATGATTCCAACAGGTAACAGGAAGAACAGCCAGTAGCGAGGTGAGATTGCCACAAGGTCTGAAGGGTACCCACCGTGACTCTGCTATGATGTCCAGGGGAGTAGATCATAGGGTCCCCAAAATGATGAACTTCAGGGAGGAAATGGAGCTGCAAGATTAGAGCTTCAGAGCTGGCTTGTCCCCAAGAAAGTATCTGCCTGAGTCTGTGCATCTGGGGGCTTAGGCCTAGAGCAGTCCAGTCATATACCCAGGGCTTAGAGAAGATAAATGTATCCTTGGAGTGGCATGGAGGGCATCATAGGTGGCAAAGAGCATTGGTGGAAAGAAAGCAGAGGACACCCATGTTTCTTGCTGCCCTGAACTGGAATGAAATCAGAAAATGTGTCCATCTGTTACCAGGCAAAATAGCTGCTTCCTTCGGGACTCTTCCCTACATCCTCTCCCTCCACATTTCTTCCTCTGCCTCCTCCCCATCCCCTCTCTAGGGAGTCCCATCCCTGCATCTTCTACAATCCTCACCCCTCCTCTCCTCAGAGGAGTCCATCAGAAGCTAATTAGGTTTGTTCAGCCTCCGTTATTTGGAGCACAGCCGATAGAGGGCGTGACAGGGGTGCCGGGATGGTGGTTGGTCTTTGACGATGATCAGATGCTGGACGCTCTCCAAGGACATTGCTGTAACCCTAGCTGCAGAAGTGTGCCAAGCATGGGGTGAGAAGAAGGAAGGCACCAATCTGCTCACAGCTTCCTAAAGGAGAAACTGAGGCCAGGAGGCCTTGCTCCTTAGTAGGTCAGCATAAGCTACAGTTGTGGCTCTGAGCAAGCTCTCAGGGCTGCAGTGCCTGAGTTTACAGCATGAGATTCTGGGCAGGTGGCCTCCCTTTCAGAGCCTCGGTGTCGCTTTGGAAACGGAATGAGCAGTGATTGCATGCCTGCCAGATCAGTTGTGAGGACTGAAGGAAGAATGCATAGGAGGCCACATCCAGTAGACCTTGACTTTCTCTTTCAATTCAGACATCACTCCGGTGGGGTGGGGGCACAGGGGAGGGCCACAGGAGTCCTATAATCGACCTTATTATGTCAATGAGAACACCCAGGCTCTTAAAGGTTATGGACCTCTGTAAGGTATGGAATACTTATCATCACTATGACTCATAAGTTTACAAGCGTTTGTGAAATTGATAATTAGCACACTGTAACTTGGATGATATGAATTACTTATCAAGACGTCTCCTCCATGGAGATCCTTAATCACTTTGTGTCTGAGAACTGAAAAAGATGTTCATTGTTCCATGCACTTTAGGGTTTTTAGACAAGCCTACTTTTTTTTTAATTTTATTTATTTTTGTATGTGTATGAATGTACTGTCTGCATGTAGGTTTGTGCACCCTTATCGTGCAATGCCGCAGAGGTCAGAAGAGGGTCTCAGATTCCCCTGGAACTGGAGTTCTCCTGGAATTGGAGTTACAGACAGTTCTTAGCCGCCATGTGGGTGCTGGGGATCGAACCCGGGTCCTCTGCAAGAGCAGTTGGTGCTCTTAACCACTAGGCTATCTCTCCAGCCCAGACAAGCCTACTTTTTCTTCCTTCCTATTCTAACAATAATCAAACTGCTTTAATCAAATGTCTTAAGAGAACAGTCTCCCATTCATTATCTATACCTCTTCTGTTCATTTTTCTCCATTGCATTTATCACTCCCAGTACCTATAACCCATGCTTGTCTGTTATCTTCCGTGACCACCATACCCATATCCCCAGAGCCCAGAATGGCACTCAACATTCCATATGCTTTGCAAAATCAGAAGGTATCTTGCAAACCTGAGGTCTGTTGTTTTTACTATTCTTGCCAAGTGTGTAGATTGAAAACAGAATGCTACCATTTGTTGAAGACAACATTCCCTTAAATATTTGGAAAATAAGACTTGCTTAAAGGGCTGAAGAGATAGCTCAGTAGTTAAGGCACTTGCTGCAGCTCTTGCAGAGAGCACAAGTTCAGTTCCTAGCACCCATGTTGGATGGCTCACAACTGTTTGAAACTCCATCTCCAGGTGCCCTCTTCTGGCCTCCTTGGCACAAACAGGCATTCATTCCTACATAGAGAGAAATATACTCATAAATAAAATGTTTTAAATAAATCTTAAAAATGAAAGACATGCTGGGTGTGGTGGCCTATGCCTTTAAGCCCAGCACTCAGGAGGTAGAGGCAGGCAGATCTCTGTGCAGTTGTGGCCAGCCTGGTCTACATAGTGAATTCCAGGCAAGCTGGGGCTAGGGAAAGTATGAAGAAAGAAAAAGAAAGAAAGAAAGGAAAGGAAAGGGAAGGAAGGAAGGAAAAGAAAAGAAAGTCTTGGGACTGGAGTAATGTCTCAGTGGTTAAGAATATTTGTTTTTCTGGGCATAGTAGTGCATGCCTTTAATCCCAGGATTTGGGAGGCAGAGGCAGACAGATCTCTGAGTTCAAGCCCTGCCTGGTCTACATAGTGAGCTCCAAGACAGCTGGGAGTAAAGGGAGACTCTATCTCAAAAAGACAAAAACAAAAAACAAACAAAAAACAACCAAACATTTATAACTCTGGTTCCAAGGGATCTGACGCCCTTTTCTGGCCTCTGCAAGGCACTGCACACACGTGGTACACATATACATGCTGGCAAAGATACATAAAAATAAAAATAAAAAAGTATTAAAAAAGAAAGACTTGCTTAAGCATCAGGGTTAATTGATGAAGATGATGAGGTACAAGCTGTAATTGCAACTCCATGTTACAGAGTGAGTTCAAGGCCAACCTGGGTAACTTAATAAGACCCTTTCTCAAAATAAAAAGTTAAAAAAAAAAAAAAGAGTGGGTGTGTTCCTGGGGATGTAATGTAGCTCAGTAGTAGAGCACTCGCATAACATATACAAGACCCTAGGGTCAATCCAGTATCACAATAAAAGATCATCTTTCAAGTGTTTTCTTCTGTGGAGCTTTCTTCTACAGAAAAAGGATGGTGCTGCATGCAGTTCTATAACCTGGTTGCCATTAAAAAAATAATCTGGATTCATTTTTCCACTTAGCATTATACTGAAAGTTACTATGCTATTAAAATGTTTGAAAAACATCATGGCTACATACTATTCCATTATACATGGCTCAGGCTGCCCACTCTTATTGGTGACCACATCGAGGTTACCTGTCTTATTTTGTTGCTATAACTAATACTTGCTTGGGTTTCTTCTGATGTATACTGAGCCCTGAGCCAGGCTTCTGTAGTCACTTGGTCAGTGCTTATTTGCCAGATGGCAGATGGCCTAGTTCATGCAATTACATAGGACATCAAGCCTATATGTTTAGACCACAGTGGTAGGGGGCAGAAAGGGTGGCATTTGATCCTATAGATGGCTTATTATTCTGTAAATTAGGGTAACATGGAGACCAGGAAGCCTCCAGACAGGTCTTGACCAACCTAGTACAGCATGCATGTGGACAGATGTTTCAGAGAGAGAAGCAGAAGCTCCCACCCCTCCTAAGCCTTTTAAATTTTTTATTAATTTTTATTTTATGTGAATGAGTGTTTTGCCCACATATATGTAAATGTACTATGTGTGTGCAATGCCCATGGAGGCCAGAAGAAGGGTTGATAGCTGCCATGTAGAGGTTGGGAAACAGACCCCACCCCACCCCCAGGTCTTCTGAAAGAGCAGCCAGTTCTCTTAACTGCTGAGCCATCTCTCTAGGCCAATGGTACCTTTGTCCAGCCTCAAGGCCTCCTGCCAGTTCTTTGGCCATTGTCTTCTAGCCCCACCCACACCGCATAGCTCATTCATTCCGCCTTCAACCACATGGTAAATAGTATATGACTTAGCAGCACTTGCCAAAGCATGAACCTCTCTCCCTTCGAGGAAGTCCTCAGCTGGGTCCTTTCCTATGACAGGGCTTAGACCTGCCAGAGTGAGGTAGACAGAGCCCTTCTCAGAGGTAGCACATGACCCAAGTCCCAGGAAATTTCTCCCTTCCTTCCACCTCTGAGTGATCACATGCACACCCACAGAGCCAAGAAACAAAACCTGGTAAGATGACATCATTCATTCACTCCGTAGTCACTGTGGGCCAGGCTCACTGCTAGGTTGTCTAAGCCCCACTTAACCTACAGCCTGCATCTCTCCAGGAGCAGACAGAGAACCATCTTCACCACCTCCCCTTCTCACCCTCTACCTTAGATCCACATGTCAATCAAACTCACCTGCACTTTCCCGCCCAGGACCTTTGCATGCTCTACACACACACACACACACACACACACACACACACACACACACACACAACCCAGCTGAAGTCTCCCCCTAGGTGAGTACCTATCTGGCTGGCTTTCTTTGATCTCTGCTTGCCTAATATCCTCCTACCAAAGCCAATGGTAGCCCCTTCTTTAAATACGCAGTTCCCACCTGTGCATCTGCCTCTGCTCCGTCTCCTTTACCACCTGACAGATGCCACCATTGCCATTATAGCTTCACCTCTAGCCAGACAGCTATGCAAGGACAGCGATTCTCAAAGGTTGGGTCCCCATTCCATCTGCACCATCAGGACTTTGCCTGACATGAGAACCAATGAGAGGCCTCGTGCCCTCCAACACCTACAGCTCAGCACCACCCTGAACCCAGGGAGGCCTTCTTTAAAGGACAAAAGCTGACCCTAGCTATGCGTCTTCCTCTTGAGGCAGAGAGCTCATGACTTCCCCCAAGCACCTGTCTGCTCCTGCATCTCAGAGCTGTCATCTGTAAAGTGAGAAGGGTTCATGTTGAGGGCCCAGTGAGCTGACAGCAAGGGACAGCAGTCAAGCAGGTGCTGCATGCACACACAGGAGGACATCACATGACCTCCACATAGCTAGAGCCCCAGCCTACTCCAAAAGCCCTTCCCTGTCTGCTCTCCTCCAACATGAAACAGGTGTCTCCTGGGTTCTGCTCTAGTCTGAACACTTGAGTCCTCCCTGGTGTTGTGACCCAGCGGACCCCACACCCTCCTCTATCCAGATCTGAGTATGCCACAGCGGAGGTATGCCAGGAGCAGGGGTGGGATGTGATCTCACCACACACCATTCAGCCACTTCAAAGCCTGGAGTGCTGCCCGCCTACCCTCCCTCGCATTCCCAGCCAGACAATCCAGCCAGGGATGAGTCACAGCAGGAAAAGGCTGAGCCTCTGATGCTGGGCTCAGAGAAGAGGCGGACAGGGGATGAGTGACCTCGAGTGGACCCACGCTTTCCACAGCTGGGCTGCACTCCCCACCGCAGCAAAGCCCTGGTCTCTGCTTACCCGAGCCAAGCTTGTCCACTGCCCCATTGCTGTGGTACACCTCTGGTCACATGCAGGACCCAGGGTGGGCACTTGATAACATGAACACCACACATCTTGCTCCTTTGTTCTGAGAATTCCAACAGATCTTTGCCCAAGCAGAGGGTCTGCTGCCAGGCGATGGCTTTCCTGTGGGTCACTCAGAGGTCCGCCAGTGGGTGGAGGAGGTTGGAAACAGAGTGAGAGGTGGAAAATCTTTATATTTTAGGGTCCAAAAAGTACATCCTCCTGAAGCCTAGGGCTGTAGCTCAGGACTAGAGCTCTCCCCTGCCATGCACAGGGACCTGGTTGTGGGGATGCAGATCTGTAGCCCCAGTGTTCAGGATGCTGAAGCAGGAGGATCTTGAATTCAAGGCCAACTTGGAATACATAGCAAGAGACCCAGTCTCAAAAAAAAAAAAAATTGAAAGGAAGGGAGGGAGAGAGAAAAAGAGGGAGAGAGGGAGAGAGGGAGAAAGGGAGGAAAGGAAAAGGAAGGAGGGAAAGAAGAAAAGGAAGAGAGGAAAGGAAAGCCATTCTTTGGATGGGGCATAAGAAACTGCAGCCAGAGGCTGTACATAAAGTATCGGATGTGGTGCACATGGCAGGGAAGGGTGGCCCTGACTGTGGCAGCCATCAGTGTCACCCCGTGGTAGGTGACAGCATGTCTGAAGACACTTAGCTATGTGCAGGGAAGGCCTATTTCTCAGCATGTTGAGCATTTCGCCACATGTGAGCATCAGACCAAGGTTGCCTACTCCAGTATTCCAGGTACTATTGACAATTCTGGCCGGGCATGGTGGCACGTGCCTTTAATCCTAGTACTTGGGAGGCAGAGGCAGGCGGATCTCTGTGGGTTCAAGGCCAGCCAGGTCTACAGAGTGAGTTCCAGGACAGCTGGGGCTGCAGGGAGACCCTGTCTTGAAAAAGACCAAAAAAAAAAAAAGAAAAGAAAAGAAAATTCTGGGATGGAGAGATGGCTCAGTGGTTAGAGCACTGCTGCCCTGGCAGAGGACCTGGTTTCAGCTTCCAGCACCCACATGGAGGCAAACAACCATCCATAACTCAAGTTCCAGGGAAATTTCTCTCTACGCCCATCCCTAAGCTAGTGTGCGTAGGCCACCCTGACCCTCCACGCCTCCAGAATGCTGCATGTCTAGGACCATGCAGAGCTGGCTGGGAGGAAACCCACACACAGGGAGGTGCTGCCAGTGTGACTGGTCTGTTTAGCAGCGAGGGAGGCCTCACAGAGATCTCCTGAGCTGGGTGTTGATGACTCCATAGGAGTTCTCAAGTGAAAGGGCCTGGAACAGCATGCTAGGGAGAGAACAGCATGAAAGCCCAGGAGACAGCTGTGCCCTGAACAGCTCTCCGTGCACGCCATAGGCAGTACCACCACAGACGCTAAGGTGGCAGAGTCCGCGGTACACAGCTCTACCTGCAGCTTTTCTCCATGACCTTGAGCAAGTGACTACCATAAGCCTCAATTTTCTCATTTGCAAAATTGAAATGATATTCTCCACCCCAAAGAGCTTATTATAAGGCTGTGGGGATAGCGCAGCCGTTAAAGGCTGAGGCTAAGAACAGCAAAATAAAAAGAGCTTATTATAGTAACACGGGTGTTATTAACTGGCACTTGCAGATGTTTGGTTAAAGTGAACCACACTTGAAGGGCAGAGTACTCTAAAGCCTCCTCATATGGGAATGTCCACTTGAGCTGATGACCCTTGCTAGCCTCATGGGAACTTACACATTGTCTCCAAACATACGAACTGCCCATGGCAGTCCACATGTAATACAGGAGTTCCCAGGGTGGAGCTGCGGGAGGCCCATCTTCCGAATGCCGGAGAAGCCTGGGTCTTCATCTCAGAGTCACAAGGCCCAGTGAGAGGGAAGGGTAGCCCACAGGGTCCTCTCTGAGAGGCTCCTTGGGAAACCCCTTCAAGAGAGGCTGACCTGTACCCTCCATGGCATCTGATGCCCGCAAGAACAATGTGGCAGGAAATACCGTCAGCATGCACTAATTAAACTCCTCCCCCATGCTGGTGGACTAAAGAATAGGAAGGGCTGTGGGGACTGGGGTGACAAGCTGTAACATTGTAAGGACACCAGGGAGCTCCCGAGGGGGTTTGGCCAAGGGAATGACACATGTGTTTTGTCTTCATAAGATGTCTCTCAGGAGCTGGAGAGATGGACCAGTGGTGAGAGCACCTGCACGAGGACCTGGCTTCAGATCCCAGCACTCACATAAAAAAGGACTGGACATGGTCACGAGTAGCTGAGCATTAGGGGTGGGAACAGAGACAGGAGGACCTCTGGGGCTCGATGGCTGTCAGCCTAGCTCCAGGTTCATGAGAGATCCTGTCTCAAAGGGATAAGGCAGGGATCGGTAGCCCAGGACACCTGAAGTCTTCCTCTGGCTTCCATACAAGTAGAGGCATACACGTTCACATACTCACACACTGCAGAGAGAGAGAGAGAGAGAGAGAGAGAGAGAGAGAGAGAGAAAGAGACAGAGAGACAGAGAGAGAGAGACAGAGAGAGACAGAGAAAGAGAGATGTGGCAGGACAAGCTGCCAGCCCATGTACATTCCCCCCTTAGTATACACATGTGTACATACTACACACCCATCCATAGTGCCCCACAGAACATAACACAAGAATACACCAGTTCTCAAGTAAGTTTTAGAAAGGCCTGAAGATTATTCTTGAATCTTTTAAAAAATATTTTATTGATTATTTTTATTTTATGTATGTGTTTTGCTTGCATGTATGTAAATGCACCATGTGCATGCAATGCCCAAAGAGGCCAGAAGATGATGTCAGATCCCCTGGAACCGGAGTTAGGGACAGCTGTGAGCCACCATGTGGGTTCTGGGAATCAAACCCAGGTCCTCTGGAATTAAAACGTGTTCTTAACTGCTGAGCCATCTCTCCAGCCCCCTCTTCCCCAGGTCAGAACTCTCCCTTGGTTTCTCTCTCTCTGGAGATCAAAAGTGGGTGTCAGGCCAGCCTGGGGTTCACACTGGGAGAGCTGAACAGTATTGGGAGGGGATAGCAATGAGCCACTTGGAGACGTGTCCCCAGGTCAGCTGAGTTCCACCTGCCCCCTCGGAGAGCAAAGTGAGTATGCATGGAGCTGCTACACACACCCGGTGCCCCTGAATCGAGTTCTTCACTTAAGCCTGCTTTATTGGGAAGGTGTGAGGCTCGGAGAAGTAAAGCGCTTTGTCTGGAGTCACTGCCAGGAAGTGGCTGTGTTGACTTTAACACTAAGGGATCAAGCAGAAGAGCAAGATAACTCAAGAACAGGTCCCCAGTTTATTTGTTAAATAGGGGAAAAAAAAAATACATCTATGCAGCACATTCAGCCAGAGGGCTGCGTGCAAACTTGATGCCTGCTTGGAGTGGAAAACACATAAGTAAGAAGGGCCCCTAAATGAGGCAAGGCTGGGAACCCCTGAGTCTGACTCTTACAGGCAAATCCTGGCCACACAGTGCCATCTCCAGGGTCAGGGAGGCTGGTGGCCTTAGGAGGCCTTTTCCCACTGGCTCCCCGCAGGAGCCCCCTGCACTCAGCAAACAGGATCCTACTCAGCCACCCTCAAAAGTGCATTTTAGTTTCTAAAGTCAAGTGTGAGACACTAGAAGTAAGAGCCTGTCTCCCTCGTGTTCTCTTTGTCACTTGAGGACATACAAAGAGAAACTGACCAGGTTCGGATCTTCAGTGGCATGGCATGGGATGGCAGGGTACTTTGAAAGTGTTTGTTGGGTAGAATGTAAGGGCTGTGGAGAGATTGGGGTGAATCGTGAGACTACAGCAATATAGACTGGACCCCTAATTGATCAACATGCCCGTGCATACAAGCATCTCCAACTGGACTATGGGAACCTCGGGTTGTTCAAAATTTGGACATAGATACTTGCAAATTGGTTTTACATGAATGTTACTTACATTCATTGCTTATGCTTAATAATTTGGCTCGCTTCAAAAAAATGCACCAATTACCTAATTGTATGGTAAAGTGAGTAACATCAATGTTATCTGAAAACAACTGTTATTATATTGTAGAATCCCTTAAAAAATAAACAAAAGAGGGAAAAAAAAAAAAGAATAATGGCACTATACTTAGGGCAAATGGCCCAAATAACTGATAAAGGTATTCTGCAATCTGTGGCTTTTTAAGACTAACTTTCAAAAACTATATTCTTATATACAAAGTAAAAAAAAAAAAAAGAGAGAGAAAGTGTTTCTTGGGCAGGAGAGATGGCCTAGCAACAGAGCACCGACTGCTCTTGCAGAGGACCCGAGTTCGATCCTCAGCACCCATGGCAGCTGAGAACCATCTTTGACTCCAATTCCAGGGGAATCCAACACCCTCTTCTGACCTCTGAGGCACGGTGTTTGTGCACACAACACGGGTGCACAAACCTACATGCAGACAGTACATTCATACACATGAAAAAATAAAAATAAATGAATAAATAAAATTTTAAAAATATAAAAAAAAGAGTTTGTGGTCTTGCAAGTGAGCATTAAAATGACAGTGTGAGTACACCAAACACACAAATGTAACATGGAGTTCACGTGGGGGAGGGGGAGGGAAGGAGGAGAAGAGGAATTTTCCTTTCATTTGCCTTCATCTCTAAATTGTTCATTTAATTTAATTCCTTATGACGGGATGTGCTAGCTCACTTGTGAGGTGTATAGATCTGGAGTCTCACCTTAGCTTGTAGTTGGAAACTGTGTGATCTAGGGCAAGCTACTTGACTTCTCTGAAGCTTGACCCCCTTTTTTCACAAAATGAGGAGGAAGAGATCATTCTTACTTAGGGCGATAATCATGATCAGGTTTGAGGTGGGAGTCAGGGAACATCCTTCCAAACTCAGCCACGAGACCTTGAACAAGCCTGTCCCACCCCAGGTCACTGTTAAATGAGAACCTTGGTCTGGTCTTTAAAGATCCTCCTAGCTCTCACAATCCTAAGGCATTCAGGATGCCATGGTCCATGGAAGATATAGGAGCAGTGGGGCCACACAGGTCCATGACACAGGAGGGCTACGTGGCATCACATTCCTACCCCAGGGCTCACCTGAGACAGACATCCACCCTCTGCTTGCCACTGGGACCCCAGCTCCCACTTGCCCCACACTTTGCAGCTCAGGGGACCCAGATCAGGAATATGCTCCCTAGTGCTCCCCCTCCCCCACTAGCTTGGTGGCTCAGAGGATGTGAACACTCAGCTGCAGACACACTGCGTTCTGTGGGTGCTCCATCACCTGCCTGTTTGTGTCTCCGCAGGTGAGTGGAGGGGCCTTCCCTGCAAGAAGTCAGAACCGTGCCCGTGGGCAGGCTGGCTCCGCTGTTCTGCTCCAAGGATTACATGTCGTTCAAACGTCCTTGCCCCTGTAAGTCTCTTCAGTGTCCATTACTGTTGGGCCCAGCTACTCCAGAGCCAGTGGGTGGAGTTGCAAGGACAGCTCTGGGATGTTTGGCCAAAGCAGAAGGGATCCATAGAAATGCCTCAGGGGTCAGGGCTCTGCAGAACACACCCCTTAGGGCTCACTAAGAAAATCTGTCCCCTCACTCTTACCAGGAAACTTGGCTGAAGATACTAGATTTCGTCCATAAGATTCTTCTCACAGCTCATGATGCAGAGTCCAGGTGATGGACTAGCTGGGTGTCCTCCTGGGACTCAAGCCTCTCCAGTCCCCCTAGCTGAGCCTCTACCCACTCCTACGCCACCTTCAATGCTTCACAGCTGACACCTGCCTTTTCTCATTATACCCCTGAGCTCCCCTAAACCTGCACCACTTATAATATGGGGAGCATCCCTAATGTCTTGTCGAGAAATCAGAGCTGTGACATCAGAGTTCCCCCAGCTCACGCTCCAGGCCCTACACCCACTCTGGCTCACAGCTTACTCTCACTAAGTTCTGCCTGACTTTCTACCGCTGGCCCACACGTCCGTCCTGAGCTGACCACATCTCTCTCAAATAGCCCCCGTTGCTGTTGAGTATGGAGAGACTCCCACTGAGGGAGATGAGAGGCCCATATGTCCCATCCAGGTTGGTTCTGGGCTGGATCTGGCCAGGGTTCTTACTATTTGCTGGGGGGAAGAGGTAGGCTGTGAGTCCATCATTCAGAGTGTGCCCAGGCATGGGGAAATAGCCAAGCTGCTGGCCACTACGAGGAGGGGAGCGCTTGAGAGCCAGTGAGATTATTTCTGCTGGACAGTGCAAGCTCAGTATATCACAGCCACTAGTGCTATGGCAGAATCTGGAATCAAAAGCCCATGTCCCAGGCTAGCTGATATTCAAGGCACTCAGAACCTTCTCTGCAGAGGGCTGGCATAGCTGTTTTCTTGCCCCTCCCTGAGATAATGAGACAAGGCATCTGGGAAAGGAGAAGGCTGAGAATGCTGAGACAGGCTTTCTAGAACTTTGAATGGTTCATCTTTGGCTGTTGAGAACCTGGCCTGTCTGTGTTAAAAGAAGCATCAACACTAAACAGCTCTACCCAGCCTCCTCCTTAGGACTCAGGATATGGGCGCTGGTACCACAGGCCACTTGGAAGTAATTACTGAACATTTCTGGTTCCCCTCTCCTATCCACCAACCCTGGCAGACCAAATGCCTGGTATACAGTAGGAACCCAGCAAGTGTAGCCTGGTATACAGTAGGAGCCCAGCAAGTGTATGCTGAATGAAGAGATGCACAATGGAGCCTGGTGGGTAAGGAGCTGCAGGTGGCTATGTAGAGCAGAAGGCCTCAAATCTCCCTACAGCCCATCTGAGCCTGGCAGGGAATGCCCTGTCTTTCCTGGCCAAGGTACACAAAAATACAGCCAACCATGAAACTTGCAAACTTAGGTAGGAGATGATTTCAGATTCCCACTCTCCTAGTCCTTTCGGGTTTAGAAGCTCAACCCCCAGAAAGAAAACCAAGCCCAAAGCTTTTCCCAATAGCTCACCCCTGAGGAGTCTAAGATCGTGAGCTCTGCTGAGAGCAAACAGGTCAGGAAATGTGAACAGGTCATGTCTAGCTGAGCAGAAGGGAGAGTGGCAGTGTGAATGGTGCTAAGCCACCTGCAACACAGACCTGGCAGCACCTGCAGACGCTGGGGAAGAGGCCTGCTCCATAGGCCTCCTGGGAGCTGGGCAGACATCAGTGGAGAGAAGCTGGGCTCCCAGTCTGCTAACTCCCAGCCCCATCTCACATCCAGACAGCTCAACCTGCCTCCGCCCTCATAAAGCCCCCTCCAGCAGCGCTCACCAGCCCCTCTGTTGGAAAGATGAGAAGACTAAGGCTGAGAGAGGTGGCCAGGTCAAGACAGGTGTGTGGGGGCGGGGTGGACTAAGGGATCCTTGAGACAGGGGCTTTCTGGCCAAGTGGCTATGAGAGGAAAGATGGGTGTCCTCTGCTATATGATCATATCTGCAAGCCATTCCCCAGCTTGCAGAGACCTTGCCTGGAGCCCCAAGTATGGAGGAACACCTGGTTCCTCAGGAAGGGTAGGGTTGGGGAGCTGTCTCCATCTGGCCCCTGCTGGGCAGGACTCCTGGGGACTCAGGCCATGGGAAGGATGCTGCACAGCCTTTTCGTTGTCACCCAGCAGATGGGAGCTCTGTGGCGCTCCCTGTGTAGTGGGGGCAGCCTGCCCGTCTTTGGCCTCTGGGGACAGAGCCAAAGAAGGAGGAGTTGGGGAGGAGCCTGGGAGCCTGGAGACTAAGTATGTAGCAAAGTAAAATAAAGGAGGGGGAGGTTGCACCCCACAATTCATGGAGTACTCAAATGGGGCACTCAAGTTGGTGGTGACTGCTGGTGGCGTGGCAGTGCCCCTTGAATTCATTATGGTATAGGGTTGGAGTATGGGTGGAACCTTTCACTATTGCTTGCCAGCCGTGTGAGCTGGAGCATGTTACTCATCTTCCCAAACCCTCGGTGTGTTCATCTGTAAAATGGAGACAGTAACGCTGTCCTCACAGACTGCTGCTCAGACCTTATGGGCTGCACAGGAAGTTGAGCCTGCTGGTGTTATGCTCTGAAAACACGTTCAGGAAATCTTCCCTGTGCCTATCTCCATGCTACCCAGGTCCTTAGTGATGCAGATGGGAAAACAGAGGGGTGTGGATTCTTGGGGTAAAGTGGGGGCTTGGACAATTTGGCTTTCTGTGGCTGTGACAAAGTAGCTGAGGTAATTAACTTATGAAGAAGACAAGGTTATTTTGGCCAATGATTTCAGAGGTGTCAGTCCATGGACCGTTGGTCCTGATGCTTTGGGGCCTGTGGTGAGGCCGAATGACATGGCAGTGTGTGTTAGAGGAGGCCTGTTTGCCTCATAACTGCAAGGAAGCACTTCGGTTCCCAATATCCCCTTCAATGGCACACATCTGTGACCTAACTTCCTCTGGCAGAGCCCTACCTCTCAAAGATACCACTACTTGGAGGCTGGAGAGATGGCTCAGTGGCTAACAGCATTGGTGCTCTTTCAGAGGACTGAGATTTGATTCCCAGCACCCACATAGCAGCTAACAATCTTCCTTAATTAACTCCATTTCCAGGGGATCTGGCTCCTTCTTCTGGTCTACATGGGTACTGCATACATGTTATACACTAACATACATGCAGGCAAACCACTCATACACATAAAATTGAAATAAATTTTTTAAAAATTAGAAAGGTTCTACTACTTCCCAATAATGCCCCAAATTGAGACCAAGCCTTCCAATGTAGGCCTTTGGGGAATATTCACGATCAGACTGTTCTTTGTTTAGCTTGTTGTGACAGTCACCTCTGCAGAGACTTAGCTACTATCAACAGAAGGATTTGAGGTCAAGGAGGGAAAATGAGGGGACACACTATACAAGCCACCATTTCTGTGTCAGAGCAGACATTGCTAATCAAATGTGGTACTCTTTCCCACTGAGCCTAAAACAAACTCACATTCTCTCTAAAATGCATACTGGCACTGCCCAAAGATCTTTTGGGTTCTCTGGTCTGTCATATCTGACTGTGGCATTGCCCAGCGTCTGCCAGTGCATCTGAGTCCTAACTTCTCGGTCATGTCTGCTAAAGCCCCCACTTCATGATGCCCACCTCCAGCTGGGACACTTACTACAGGAATGCTAACAGCTGCCCTAAACCAGCTGTTGCACACCACTCTCAGCAGGCAAAGTCCTTAAGTTTCACTGTCCTCCATTGGTGAGCTCGGACCCCTGGAAGCTGAAGTGGTCTTGTTGGTGGGTTTTCCCTTTGGTGGACCAAAGGGAAAAGAAAGGACTTCCTGAGCCCTCCCTCACAGCTTCCTTTGTTCTCTGAGCTTCGTTTCCCCCCAAGCTCATCCTTCCCCTTTCTCTTTTCCTCTTGTCCTCACTCAAAAGACAAAGAGCCAGCCAAGACTGCAGGGCAACAAGCAAAGGAGCGTAGGGGTAGACTGTCGCAGGGGACATGCCGCTAGAGGCAGTTCCCTCAGCAGTCTCTGCTTATCACAGTGCAGGGAGAGGTCGGAGCAGAGGAAGACAGGGAGAGGGACCTGGTCCGTGTGGACTCAGCTCACTGATCGGCCCCTCTGGGACCTAGCTTGGGGCTAAAGCTAGGGTCCCTCTGGGACCAAACCAACTTACTGACTAGATTCTCGTAGCCCTGAGAAGGATGTTGTGTGGACTTGATGCACACAGACTTAGATTGGAATCCTATTTCCATCTTTGGCATGCCCCAACCTCTCTGAGCTGCAGTTTCCCAGGGTGGTTTTCTGAAGTTTACTGTGTACTTACTGTGAAGCATGAGACAAGGCTTGAGACGATGTGGTCCAGATGCTTGGCATGGTGGTGGATCACTGCAGCTCCAGACAAAGGCGGCGCCACATAAAACCAGCCTGCAGGGAAGCCGGCCTCTGCTTGGTCATCTGCAGCCTGGCTCCACTGTGGCCCGTGGTAAACCGTGGGCTCACCCTGAAGCTTGGCCTCCTCCTTCCACTCATGGATTCATTCAGCAAGCGTCTCCAGAGCATCTCTACCTAGAAGAGTCCCAGGGTTACAGCTATGAGCACACCAGAGTCGCAACAGATACAGAAGAAGCACTGTCAGGGGAGAAAAAGAAGCAAAAGAAGATATAGGTGCAGGGCCCAGGAGATGGTTCAGTGGGCAGAGTGCTTGCTATTCAAGCATGAGGATCTAAGTATCTAAGTTTGGATCCCACAGTTAAAAAAAAAAAAAAAAGCCAGGTGTGGAGGCATGTGCTTATGATCAGCATCAGGATATAATCCAGAAACAGGCGGATCCCTGGAGCTCACTGGGCAGCCAATCCAGCTACACAGGTTCTGTGAGAAACCGTATCTCAAAAAATAGGATGGGAAGGGACAGAGGAAGACAACCAATGTCAGTCTCTGGCACCCACACACTTAGGCGCATGCACACACATGGATATGCACATATGCACACACACAGATGTATAGCTATGAATATAATGTGTCAGGTGGTGGGTATGAAGACAGAGCAGGGTGCTGTGGTGGGTAAGAGCCTAAGCTCTAAGAAGGTGACAATGGAACTGAATTACCAGAGAGGAGAGCAAGGCATTTGGTCTCTAGTGGAAGAGCGCTCCGAAGGGAAAGATTCGGAAATGAACACAGGTATGGCCTGATCCAGCAACAACAGGAAGGACAGTGGACCTGCAGAAGAGAGGGAAAGTAACAGAGTTCCTGAGTCAGGTGAGGAAGGCCTTGAAGGACATTGTCACACCTTAGCGTTTCCCTCTAGGGAGTCTACGGAGGGTGGTCAATCACCAGAACAAGCTGGAGGAAGACAAAAGGAGAAATGATGGGGTCCAGGAAGTGGACCAAAACCTAGGACGAAGGAATTAACAATGTAGACAGACTTGGAAGTCAAGCTGTTCAGATTGGGGGGAAGCAGGAAAGGAGGACTCAATAGTTACAGTGTTTGGGGGTGACCACCTAGAAGGACCTAGTTGCCCTTTGCTGAGCTGGGGAAGTTCCTGGGAAGGGCTGGTGGAGTGACTGAGTCAGAGTTGAGGGCTTTAACAGTTTGCCTTCCAGATGCTTTGTAGACATAGGGGTGGAGATGCAAGCAGACGGCTGGCTATACGAGCCCGGAGTTATAACTTGGGGGGCCATCAGTGTGTGGGTGCCACCAGTGTCCCAAAGCTGGATGAGGTCGTCAACAGGGAAGTATCCAAAAGGAAGGGTCTGAAGAGCGAGCCTCTCATTGGTAGAAGGCACAGCAATTTCCACATCTAGGAGTCTTGCCAAAGGAAGTGTGATCCCTAGAGTCGTCACCCATGCATCCCAACGCCAGGTACAGGGGGAAAATGGGGTGTTCTCCAGCCAGGGATGAGTAAGCACAATGCTGTTACTCTGCCAAGGGCTCTCCTGGATTAGCTTATTTCTGCCTATGCCTGGAACTATGCCTGGTCAGTAATTGGGAAAGGCTGATTTCTGTGAATTCACTGTAGACATGAGCAGCCTGCCTGCTTCAGAGACAAGAGAGAGACCTGGAAGGAGAAACTGCCTGCTCGGGAATCCTCTGCCAGGAGCAGACAGGCTTCAAAAGCCCAGGGCAATAGATTTGCATTTCAGGCTTCTGTTTGTCTTTGTGTTGAAAATAGCAGCCTCACTGCATCCCCTGAGAGTCCCTGAACTCTCAGCATCTGGAGTCCCCCTCTGTACCTGAGCCTACCTCTCCTTTCAGAATCTTGAGGACACCTTCCTCTGCAGCCCAGCCCCCTTCGCACCTCTTACCCCCCTCAGCCACCCACAGCCATGGATAGCATTTGTCTTTCCTGGGAAGGAGACAAATGGTGTAGGTCATGGGACTGGCTTAACAAGGCCTGAAGGAGCCAGGCTCAGCCAACACTGGCGTTAACTCATCCGAACCTCTTCATAGTTCCTTGTGAAATAGGAAAACTGGGCCCAGTTTCTGATCCTGCCTGAGGGTCTAGTGAACACATAGATGCTCAGTGAGGTTGATTCAGGCCTGCCTTCCCTGGCTTTTAATCCCACAGCGACACCCACATAGCCTGTACTCGGACTTCCCCGCAGAGTCCTTGAGCCTGCATTCCCCTCCCTCAACCTGGAAGAACAATCTCTCCCTTCCCAACAGCCCAGGCTTAGCACAGTGGCCTCCCTTCAGTTTTGCCAGGCTGTCGTTAGGAACCAGCCAGGTGCCGGCATGGCATTTCCAGACCCCATTATGAGTACCCAGTGGGATAACACCGCATACCCCAACCTCTAGCCTTGTAAGCCTGTATAAGCTCATGTGCCAGGCCTAGGTAGTCTCCCCTACATGCTTGGAAACTGAGTCCCGAGAGAGGGGCTGGATGATGTCACGCTGCCCTGCTGTGGGTGCCTGCCACTGCAATCTCCTGCCTCCACGTTAAGTGCTCTTGCCACATAAAGGCGGGAAAGTTCCTCAGGAAGGAAGCTTGCTCTGAACAAGAGAACGACAAGAACAGAGAACTTTGAATGGGAAACTACAGCAGTACTGCTTCAAAGGACAGAGAGTCCCACAACAAGGTCCCGCCCCACCCACACCAGCCCCACTTACTAGGCCTAGGCAGTCAGAGCACCACCCCCACCCCACCTCAGGATCCAGCATCTGGAGGGAAGCAACGTTCAGCCTTTCCTATTCCAGCAAGTCTCTATGGATTTTCTTATTTTTAAAGTAGAAATATTAGTTCGTGAGAGCCAATAATTAAACTTAGGGAGATCTCCTGAGCAGCTGAAGCAAGCACAGCAAGGAGCTGGAACCAACCCAAATGCCCCTCAACTGTTGAGTGGATAGAGAAAATGTGGTACATCTACACAATGGAGTTCTATGCAGCAGTAAAGAAAGACGACATCATGAGCTTTGCAGGAAAATGGCTGGAGCTAGAGGACATCATGCTGAGTGAAGTAACACAGTCCCAGAAAAACAAACGACGAATGGTATCCCTCATCTGTGGATGCTAGTGCCAATTACCTAGTTGTAAGTATTTCTTGTGTAGGGCCCCCTGAGCTTTTGTACAAAGCAGTTGGGAGTGATGCATATTGGGAAACAACAACAACAACAGAAAGGGATCTGCATCAAAGAAACTGACTGAAACATGAAACTTCTGCTCAAAACAGTAAACTTCACATGGAGAATATTGAGAAAGACTGAGAAAGAGATGAAAGCATGTTTGGAAATGCATGAGCTCTGTGGGGTGGGGGGGGTGGGGGCGGGGGACACGGTCTATTTTTTTTTTGTTTGATTCTAAAATTAAAAATAAGATAAAATTTTTAAATTTTATAAAAAACTTGGAGTTTTGTTCACAAATGAATTAAACTACTATATAGTTGAAATTCACACACGGGTTGAAGGATTTACAACTGGCAATTGGCACATACCCTTACGTCCTTCTCAATCCCCTCCTCCCTTTGATATTCCTCTGTATAAATAAGCACAAATAGCTTATCCATCCTACTGGAATAGGCACCTTGGCATTCTCCAGTTTGAGATGAGGAGTGAATAGCAGCGCTGTGGATATTCCAGGACAATGATGACCAGTAGAACATTCTATGGTAATGAAAATGTTCTGTCTTTATTGTCCAATATAAACAGCCTGAGGCACATGTAGTTATCGAATACCCAGAATTTGGCTAGCACAACTGAAGAGCTGGATTTTTTATTTGTTTTTGTATTTAGTGGTCGCACATGGCTATCACTATGTTCCAGTGAACAAATAGACGCTTTTGGTGACACTCTGAGGTACCCCATCTAAAAGTGAACTCTTGGGCTATATGATACATATATGTTTAGCTTTCATAGATAAGGCTAAATCTGTTCCCATCTGCTCTCTAGCCAATGACATCTGAGAGATCTTGCTGCTCTACACTCTTGGTATTGGTATTGTCTAAGTTTTTTTGTCTTAGCCATTCTAGTACAAAACAAAACTATCACATGGTTATTTTAATTTTAATTTCTCTAGTGACTTAGTTATACAGCTTTGAACACTCTCTTGTTAAGGGATCTCTCAAGTCTTTTGTTTTTTTTCTATTGGTATTTTTAGTATTGACTTCTATGGAACTGCATATATAATATATATATATATATATTATATATATATATATAATGTATACAATATGATATATATTGAATGTGACTCTTCTGCTGGGCATATTATTGAGAAAATTTTCATGTGTGTGTATTTCCTTTTGATTCTCATCATTGTATCTTTGGGTTTTTGTTTTTGTTTTCTTTTTGAGACAGGATCTCCCTGTAGACCCAGCTGGAATGGAACTTGCTATGTAGTCCACACTGGCCAAAATCTCAGAGCTCCACCTGCCTCTGCCTCCCAAGTGCTGGGATTAAAGGCATGTGCCACCATGCCTAGCTTGTCATGGTTTTATCTATTATTGCTGAAATTTCAGATTGGGGGTTAAATAACATTTAAGAGAGCATTCATGAAATAATTTAAGCTTTTCAAAAATCTCAAATTCCTTTTAAAATAGAGAGTTCTAACACTTTAAAATATTCATAGTGATCTTGATACTTTAAGGACATAAGAGCAGCTATTATACATTTGTAGTAGTCACCAGCACTGTCTCAACAGTGCCACAGAGGCGTGGTATAGCTCCCATATTATTCTTGCAGAGGACCAAGATGATCAATTACACCTGCAGTACTAATGTGCTGGCCTGTCTACCAAGCGTAAAATCCAATTATCTACAACAACATGACTATCAAAGGCCCAGACAGAAATTTACAACTGAATTCATATATTTAGAAACTTGGAACATGTTCTTTAAATTCTTTTAAAATATACATTACACACGGCATTAAGTAAAAATACTGGACTAAAAAAGGGTAAGGCTTAGACTGACCCAAGTTCCCTATCTGGCTTACTAGATGTTTACCTATCATTCCCAGGTCAGATTTTGTCCATTCTTAGCTCCTTGGTGTTTCTCCTCCACTGAGATTTGAAAACTGAAAAGCCAGGCTATACATGACTGTCTTATTACCAGGCACAGGATGGTAAGTTGATAAAGTGCAGAGCCAAGGGGCACACAGCATCTTCCCTATTAGACATTACCTTTGATTGGCTTTGATATGGATGAGAATGCAAAAACATCTCATAATAATTGAGTGAGAGTCTGTTTCTCGATTTAATCCAATAACAAAGAGCATCTATTTCAGCTATGGGGTAGGAAATACTCAAGTGACAGTACCATGGGCATAGGAGGAACCAAAGTCACTGACAGCCTTCGTTAAAATGGCACACGCCTTTAATCCTAGCACTTGGGAGTCAGAGGCAGGTGCATCTCTGTGAGTTCAAGGCCAGCCTGGTCTACAGAGCGAGTTCCAGGACAGCCAGAGCTACAGGGAGACCCTGTCTCAAAAAGACAAAAAAAAAAAAGACAGTCTGGGTAAATGCTGAACACTTCCTCCAGCTGAAGATTTCCATATTTCCAACAGAAAAGGATCCCCAGGGGGATTTTTACTTAGCATTTATTTGAAGAAAGGCTGTCTTGGGTTCTTTCATTGAACATAAAGCCTTTCAAAATTGGTTTTTCTGTATCATCTCGGACATATTAGGCTCTGTTAATACTGTTTGACACTGAACTGCTGTAACAGAGAGCATGACTACTCTCTTGTGTATCCAGCAAAAAGCAAGCCTGTTAGGGTGAGAAGCTAATCACGGAAAATGGATGATTCTATGAAAATGCAGAGAAGAATCTTTTTGCGTCTTGGGATATATTAACCAGCTGGGTGAGAGGTGTTTTCCTGGGCCAGAGCACATTGTAAATGATGGATGTATTCAGGAAATCTTTCCAAAAAATCCCTGCCTACTCTAGATGTGACCTTGGCCCTGTCCACACCTCAGTATTTGGGTAACCCTCAACCCCATCACCAACCTACCCACCCTTTGTAGCTGTAACCCCCACCAAAGTTCTTTATGTTAATACAGTCCAATGTATACATTTCTTTTTGGTCTTTTTTGAGACAGGGTCTCCCCATAGCCCCAGCTGCCCTGGAACTCACTATGTAGACCAGGCTGGCCTTGAACTCAGAGAGAGCCACCTGCCTCTGTCTCCCCACTGCTGGGATTAAAGGCATGTGCCATCATGCCTGACCCAATGTATACATTTTAAAAGATTTATTTATTTATGTGTATGTGTGTGTGCTTGTATGAGTTTACATGCACTACGTGAGTCCAGTGCCTGTGGAGGCTGGAAGAGGGTGCTGAACTCTCAGTGGAACTGCAGTTACAGGCAGGTGCGACTACCCTTCCCTCCCCATGTGGGTGCTGGGAACTGGCAAGTGCTCTTAACAGCTGGGCCACCTTTCCAGTACCCAATTTGTATATTTTAAGTGGTTAATCCCATTTGTGTCCTGTTTAAGGGACCCAAGGTCATGAAGATATTCTTTTCCTCTTCAAACTTTATTGTTTGCCTTTCACATTTAACTCTATGTCTAGGGAATATCTTCAGGGTTTTAAGGTTTGAGTGTCCTTTATTGAGTGCCTCTTATGAGCCAAGCATCCTGATAGTCAGTGTGCTTTGATTAGCTTATAGCAGATTTTGCTCTATTTACAAAGGATACATCAGACCCTGACTCAATGGCCACTGACGACAGAAGCAGGCAGGCTCTGAACCCATGACCTTTGGCCTTGCTCTGTAACTTGGGCAGACCTGCCTCCCTCTTGGAATGAGCCCTTCTACTTATAGCATAGTGCTTTTAATATACTGCTAATCAATCTGTGTCTGTTTAATTTTGTCTGCTGAGGGAGCCTCTGTGGATCAGGACACAAAATCCTACCACCTTTAACATGTCCCAGACTCAGACCCCTCAGAGCCCTGCTCCAAGCCAACACAGAATGGCAGGATTGGTAGGAACCACAGTTCTTCCTCCAGTGTAAGACACAGAGGCGTCAGCAGAGATGCAGCAACAGAGTGGGGCATTTTTCACGTGTCTACATTACGTTGATCTCCACTTTAATTCCACTGTTGCCAGAGGACATATTTTGTGTGATTTCAGTCTTCTAACTGTTTTGCTACTTGTGCAGTGACTGATATATCCTGAGGAATGCCCCACCCATATGTGAAAAGAAAATGTCACCTTCGGTTGGTAAAGTATTCTTCAAGCACCAGTTATGTCAAGTTGATAGTGCTCTAGTACGCTTCAAATCTTCTAGATTATTCCTGAGTTTCCTGTGAGATTAGAGCCTTGAAGTCTCCATGTCTCCTTTCAGTTCTGACAGTTTTCATATTTGGGGAGTTTGTTGTTTGCGGCATGCACCCAACAGTGCTATCTTCCTGATAACACTGGCTCAACATCAGGAAATGTTCTTGTTTCTGGCAATGTTTCTTATCATAAATTCTATTTTCTTCTAAATCAGCAACTGACTGGGTCCAGTGAGATGGCTCAGCAGGTGAAGATATTTGGCACCAAACCTCACAATCAGGTTCCATCCCTGGGACCTGAAGGTGTGACATATGCTCTGTGCATCAAAGGGGAGCCCTTGGGGTCTGGGGCTTTGTCCCAAGTGAAGCAGGAATACTGTATATCCCATCCCCCAGGGGGTCCCTCAGACAATAATTGCAGGTCCCTGCTTCCAGCGAAAGGAAGGAACCAGCTCTCTCAGGTTGTACCCTGCCTGACCTTCACACACATGCTGTGGCATGTACCTTCCCACACACATACATACATGTATCAATTGATTTATCACTTGTGTGCAGGCTTCCACGAGGTGTTCTTCCTCCCTGTACCAAGGCCCACAGTTCCACGGATCTGCAAGCCCTGGGATTCTTCCTGGCCAGCCAGTTAACAATCCTGGACTAATCCCTGGTAGGCAGGGTGAGGAAGATAGAAAGCAATGGGAAGAGAGAGAGAGAGAGAGAGAGAGAGAGAGAGAGAGAGAGAGAGAGAGAGAGAAAAGACTCAGAGGCAAGAGAGAGAGAGAGAGAAGACTCAGAGGCAAGAGAGAGAGAGAGAGAAGAAAGGAAGGAAGGAAGGAAGGAAGGAAGGAAGGAAGGAAGGAAGGAGAAAGAAAGAAAGAGAAGAAAAGAAAAGAAAAGAAAAAAAAGAAAAGAAAAAAGAAAGACTCAGAGGCAAGACCAGGAGGGACTCCACGGGGAAATGACTCAGTTTATTGGTAACAGGTAATGGATTTATATACTAAAGCTACTGTGCTTTAGGCAGGGAATTGGGGACAGGAGGGTATGAATGAGGAAAAGGAAAGTATGAGGCATCTTGGCTCTTGGAGGGAGGGTTGGGGGGGGCAAACAGAACTCCCAGTTGTGTGTATAGTAAACTGAAAGTGTGACATATGCTCCGTTCATCAAAGGGGAGCCCTTGGGGTCTGGAGCTTTGTCCCAGGCGAAGCAGGAATTCTGCATATCCCATCCCCCAGGGAATCCCCAGACAATAATTGCAGGTCCCCACTTCCAGCCAGACAAAAGTTTCAGCCCTACACATACACATGCACATACTCAGAATAAATAAAGTGAAATGTGAAGAAACCATGGCAACTGTTGGTGTGGCATTTCCTCTCCCGTTCTACTGCCACTCTGGTTTTGAATGGAAATAAATGTTTTTTATAATCAGCATATAGCTGAACTTACTTTTATTCTCTTTGATAATCTCTGCTGCTTTATTAATTAATATATCTTTTTTTGGGTCTTTTTGAGACAGGGTCTCCCTGTAGCCCCAGCTGTCCTGGAGTTCACTATGTAGACCAGGCTAGCCTTGAACTCACAGAAATCTACCTGCCTTCCGAGTGCTGGGATTACAGGTGTGTGTCACCATTCCCGGAGATCTATATATTTTTATAAACACAAATTAATAAAAATATAAATAATGGACATAGTACTAGAGCCCTTTGCCATGTTTTCATTTTATCTCTTATTATTATTGTTGTTCATGTATTCCTCCTTCACTTCTTTGATGTTTGTATTCTTCTGGATTTGTTTGTATCCTGTTAGTGATTATTCCGGGAGTTATATATGTCTCTTACTATATTACAGTCTACATCAAAATAATACTAACTCAATTCCCAGTAAAACAGAGAAACTACTCCAATGCATCTTCCCCTCCCATTTTAATGATTTAATCATGTTTACTGTATCTGTGTATGATATGATCACAACAAAATGACACTGTCATTATTGTACAACTTCATGTCTTTTGAAGAAGTTTGAGAAAAAATTAGGGGGTTCAAAAGATGGCTGAGTGGTTAACAGTGTGTACCTCTCTTGTGGAGGACTCAAATTCAGTTACAAGCACCTATGTCAGGTGGCTCATAGCTACGTATTATTCCAGCTCCAGGTTATCTGATGCCCTCTTCAGGCCATCCTAAACATACGCACACACACACACACACACACACACACAGCATGCATTCACAGACACACATGCTGACACATAAGTTAAATTTTTTAAAAGAGAAGAAAATGAGAAACAATAAGCTTAGAGACTATTTTCTACTTCCCTGCATATTTGCTCTCACCAGAACTTTCCCTGTGGATTTAAGCTGGCATCTGCTGTCACTTTCTTTTCATCTTTAGTGGGTTTTGTAAGGCAGGTCTGCTAGCAGCAAAATCTCTCATTTTTGTTTATCTGGAAATCCTTTTGTTTCATGTCCAGCTTTGAGGGAATTTTACTGACATCGAACTTTTATTTAACAGCTCATTTGACTGTGCCATTCCACTGCCTCTGTCCTTCCATGGTTTCTGGTTAGAAGTTAATTATTAGGCAGCTGGAAAGATGGCTTGTGGGGTAGTGGGATTCCCAGGTGTCCGCATCTGTGAGTCACGGGCCTCTCAGCCCCATGTAAACCCATTTCATTTGCACGCTGAGCCACAGGCAGGGGGAAGGGAGAGGAAGAAAAAGGACTTGGATAAACCCGGCAGGTCAAAAGAGACCTGGGAGTTGGCCTTGAGGGACCAAAACTCATTTACTTGCAGGAGTTTGGGGTCTTACATACTAGCATTTGGTGGGCTTCTGATGAGAATGCATGGGCCATGGGAAAGGCTTTCCACAAAGGCTGTTTGTGCGAGCCGACAGAGGCTCCAGTTGGTTCTAGAAACCATGATGTGCTGTTTGGAAATTGCAGGAAGGGGACACCCTTTGCCTGAATCCTCAGAGGAGGGCTGCAGGGCTGCTCATCAGCTGGTGACAGGGGCTGGCTTGGATCCCCGCCTTTGCAGGTTTATCTCTGTAGGTTATTGGGGGCAAAAGCCAGCTCCCTAATGCTCCAGCCAAATGAAATATCGGGCCCCATAGCTCCCCCTTTTGTTTTTATTAAAATGGGGCAGTGTCATCACATTCCCCAAGTGGGCATTCAGGAATGGCCTGATACTGAACCAAGAAATTTTGGGTTGTAACCTCAGTGAAATTGTTAATTTGGTTTTTGCCAAACCAAAGCACTCCTAGGGTAAAAATTCGTCCCAGAAAAAGGGGCATCCAGGTGGTCAGAGGGTTGGGGAACCAGGAGACATAATAGGGGGGCTTTGCCATTAATCCAGACTTAACATAACATTTCCCCTCCCCCCAAAACATACAGTATTATTTGTACCCAATTTAACATAGATGGTGATTTTAGTTGTACCCCAAAGTCTCAAGTTTAGCTAGAAAGGCCTGTATATATAACTATGTTGATGGAATAAAGTACAGTTTGTGTTAGTTGTGATTTCACAACTATCTCCTTAGTCTCTAACACATTTCCTCTTCAGCAAGTAGCCCCTTGGCTTTGGAAAGGAAGGGGGAGGAGTGGGTGGAAAGTGGAACAGTCCATTCTTTTCTTGAAGTGACCTTGGACTTTCAGGCCCGTCCCAGCTTTCCTTCCACCAAGTCGGCAGCTCATCCACAGGTATCTTATTTTACTATGTTTTTGTAATTCTACTAATGAAATATAAATAGTAAAAGTACAAGCACTTAAGCAAACATTAATTATCATAATAGGTTGTGTCGTGGACACAGGCATAGATGTTTAGAATTACCATTATCCGGCCGGGCGTGGTGGCGCACGCCTTTAATCCTAACACTTGGGAGGCAGAGGCAGGCAGATCTTTGTGAGTTCAAGGCCAGCCTGGTCTACAGAGCAAGTTCCAGGACAGCTGGGGGCTACAGGGAGACCCTGTCTCAAAAAGACCAAAAAAAAAAAAAATTACCATTATCCTTTATATCCTTTATTAGAGTATTCTTTCTCAAATATCACTGTTTATCATAAATACATTTTAGTAGATAAACAGATGAAGGTTAATTAAAGTCCTTTCAAGAATAAAATATTTTAGTCCTCTAATATCAAATCTGAAAAATAAAATAATTCACCAAAGTATAAATGAGGGGCATTAATTTAGAGGCTTATTTGGTGTTTGGGGGTTTTTACCCATGGCCCTTTTATATTTTGTAGCCTTGATAGTTTCATTGGGCCTGACTTTTGGCTGTGATTAAAGACACCTGTTTTTTCTTTACTGACACCAGTTGGCTGCTGGGGGAGGACCCAGTCAGGTTGAACCGTTTTCATTTTTAGTAAGATTTTTTTCAATAAAGAAAGCCATTCTGTTTAATTTGGTGGCTTATATCCAGTTGCGAACAGTTCTTGTTTCTAGTATACCTTTTGTGAACTGTTTTCCAGGTTCTAAAGCCCTTTTTGAGGCTTTAGTACAGTACCTTGCTTTGACACTTTTTAATTGAAGTTTTGGGGGAATAAAAAGTATTCCTCTAGGCTGGGCATGGTGGTGTACGCATTTAATCCTAGCACTTGGGAGGCAGAGGCAGGTGGATCTCTGTGAGTTCAAGGTCAGACTTGTCTACATAGTGAGTTCCGGGACAGCCAGAACTACAGGGAGACCCTATCTCAAAAAGACCAAAAAAAAAAAAAGTATTCCTCTAAGAGATCTCATGTCTCCTAGTCAAAGTAAGAAGTTAAGCATGTCTGCTAAGGAGTTACTGTCATAATAATTGACTCCTGTCCCAGAGAGATGCTGAGTACAGAGGTTTTTACTTGACTGTATCCTGGAGGGAGTCATATTAATTTTCTTTTTGTATTAGGCGAATGGAAAAGACGTTTACATTTTTAATATATGATTTAAAATACAGTTGTACTACATACCCATACAGGAACCAAGTTTCGGAGTTCTGCTGAGTCCAATTAAACTGTCTCTTATTGGACTGTATACTGTTGATTAAAGATGTGAAACCAAGTCTTTTAGGGCCAAGTTATTTTGCAGACAAAAGGAAATGTTACAGAAAGACATAGGGAACGCTTGCATACATCAATCCCAAGGATATTACCAGAAATCTAGTATGAATTAGGGGTAAGAAATATTAATAACAACTTGTATTCCCAATTAGTTTAAGTGTGTTACTAATTTTTTATGTAAATATTACTTGACCAATTTTACTTAATATAGGTATTTCAATTTTTAATACAATAAATATGTAAAGTTTGGGCAAAAATTGAATATTAATTAGATAAACCTTGACTAGACATACATTATTTTTTAAAATTACTTGATTAAGCTATGACTCTAGAAAAGCTTATTTATACACATTTAACTTTTGTTTATCACAACCCATAGATACATTATTTTAAAGTATAAACTCTATAAAGTTGGTTTTAAAATTAATACTATGTTGTAACTTATGGAATCCATCTTAGGTGTTGATGGATCGTAACCAGTAGATGGCAGCATATACCCAGTAAAACTCTGAATTGTTATATATTTGTAATTTTTACTTACCCTTAATAAATTAATTTATCTGTTAGTTGTTTGAGTATATTAACAGACCTGAGTTTAGGAGAAAAAGGGTTAGCTTTAGCCCTAGAGTTAGCCTTTACTGAATATAAACAATAAGTTTATTTAAGTAGTATAAGCTCATGGCAAGCTAATTTCAAAACCAAGTCCTTAGAGTAAGTCTCCCAAACTAGGTTTTTAATTACCAATAGTTATCAAGGGACAATTTATTAGAGTTAGAACTCTTTGTCAGACTGGGCTGGCCTGAAAATTTCCATACAAATCTGTCTGTCTCTGCTTCCAGAGTGCTGAAATTTTTAAAATGGTGTTATTTTAAGTTGATTTTAAAAGGCAGTAAAAAGGTAAACATGATTTAGGATAAAACACATTTGAAAGAATCCAAAATTGCCTAGGACTTTTAAAATTAATAAATTGTGTATATTTTTATTTAAAGATGTCTTAGGGTATGCATAATTTAGATTAAAATTTTTATTTCTTGATCAAGCATGCCGAAATGGAATTTCACTTAACAGATTTTGTTGATCAAAAATTGAAAGTCCACCCACCACTTATTTTCAGACTCTATAATTACTCTATATGGGTAGAGAGTATGTATTCCATATTTTAGAGTAATATAAAATTAATGGAAGAAAATGTGAATTTCTAAGCATAAAAAAAAGACTGAGAGAAAGATGCAGGACAGTTATGGCAGAATGCACGATCTGGGGTCGGGTGGGGGAAGGGAAAAGGGAATATGCCTAAACTGAATTGAAAAATGATGTCTGAAATACATATAACATCAATAAAAACACAAAAAAGAAGAATATGTGCTAATCGAATTTTATGAAAAAATTGAAAGTTTTTTGAATGGCCATATTAAAATTATCTGGAGATAAAAATTAATATATAAAATGCAGTACAATTAAACAGTTTAGAATAAGCACAATAAGGTCTGAAGGTAGTTATTTTGAACATATATCTATTTTTAAGAAGCCTGTTTAAGAAAGAAAACATTTGTCAATAAATTTTTGATAAAGATAGGTTAGGATTAAATCCTTGGAAATTTGAAGAGTAATTAAAAGCAGCCTGGAAAAGAATACTTTACATGTTTTAACAGGAAATTAAGTAAAGGAATTCCTTATAGTATCGAGAAGGGAGCTGTTCTCCTTGGAGCAGGGCTGGGTTTGGGATTCTGAAGAAAAAAGATAAATTAAATTTTGAGGTTTTAGAAAAGAATTTACAAAGTAGCAGGCTTGGGATTCCAACTATCTTAAATCTATCTCATAAACCACTAAGCCAAATTCTTAGTTGCTGTTAAGAGATGGCAGGAACCAATTTGTGCAGACAAAAGTACTGCATACCTCTTGCTGGTGGTGGCTTGATGGGGTACAGGGCTCCAGTTTGAATTTGTTCCCGCTTTGCTTAGCCCTGTGGCTGTTTGCTTTGGTTGGAGCCAACTTCCCTGCCCCCCCTGCTCCAGACTCAGCAGGTTGGGGTCCCATCCCTCACCATGGGCCCTTACCAAGCCCTGTCCTTCCCCTAGGGGCCTGCACTCTGGGGTCAGTGGGGGCCCAGTGGGGATGGAGTGGAAAAAAGTGGGGAATCGCCTGAGCCAGAAGTAGCAGCCCAGACCAGGGGCCATGTCACAGCTGGGCATGAACTTCCTGACTCTTTTTTTTTTTTTTATTTCTGTATGTGTATGAATGTACTGTCTGCATGCAGATTTGTGCACCCGTGTCGTGCAGTGCCGCGGAGGTCAGAAGAGGGTCTCAGATTCCCCTGGAACTGGAGTTCTCCTGGAATTGGAGTTTCAGACGGTTTTCCGCCACCATGTGGGTGCTGGGGATCGAACCTGGGTCCTCTGTAAGAGTGGTCAGCGCTCTTAACTGCTAGGCCATCTCTCCAGCCCCAACTTCCTGACTCTTAGAGAGTCTTATTTCCCAGTTTCCTGGTCTATAAGTCTATCCGATTGGGGGGGGGGGATTACCCATGATAGAAATAGAAAGTGATGCTTATAAATAAAGAGAACTTAAGACAGAAGGTTTTTGCCAATACCCAAATCAAGCAGCCAGGAATCCAATTAGAAGACAAAAGGGGCCTTCTGCTAACACCAAAGAGTATCCTCAGTCATCCTCTGTCAGAGAGTTCCAGCTGTTCCTTTGTCTAATGTGTCCCTTGCGATGGTGGGAACCCAAACTAAAAGATTAGCAAAAAAGAGTCTATCCTACTCAAGTGCAGAAGGACAAGGGCACAGCCATCTGAGGTCAGAAAGAGTCGATCCTCATTTTTTTGGAGGATGAGGGCACAGTTGCCCAGTTTTTCCCAGTCTGCCCAGGAAAGGGGAGAGTTTACCTTGTTTCTTCCAGTCTTCCAAAGGTCCAGTCTCCTCTTGTTGTCACACATTGTTTTATACAGCCCCATGGAATTTCACATAGCCCCACATTGGGCACCATCTGTGGAGCAGTGAGGTTCTCAGACATCCACATGCATGAGTCGCCAGCCTCTCGGCCCACATAAAGCCATTTGCTCACACATTGGGCCACAGACGGGGGGCAGGGGGGAAGGAAGAGGAAGAAAAGGACTCAGAGGCAGGTAAACCCAGCAAGTCAAAAGAGACCTGGGTGTTGGCCTTGAGAAACCAAACTCATTTATTTGCAGGAGTTTGGGGTCTTATATACTGGAATTTGGTGGCCTTCTGGTGAGAATGGGGGTGGGGAGTATGGGAAATTCAGTGTACTTTCTACAAAGGCTGTGTTTATGTGAGCCAGCATAGGCTCCAGTTGGTTCTCAAAACTATGATGTGCTCTTTGGAAATTGCAGGAAGGGGACACCCTTTGCCTGAATCCTCAGAAGAGGGCTGCAGGGCTGCTCATCAGCTGGTGACAGGGGCTGGCTTGAGTCCCCCACCTTGGCAGGTTTATGTTTGTGGGTTACTGGGGTAAAAGCCAGCTCCCTAATGCGCCAGCCAAATGAAATATCGGGCCCCACAATGGCTCAGTAGTTAAGAGCACTGGCTGCTCTTGCAAAGGACCGGAGTCCAGTTCCCAGCACACATATGGCAGCTAACAACTGTCCGTAACCCGAGTTCTAGGAGATACAATGCTGTCTTCTGACCTCCACAGGCATTGCACAATATAAGCTCACCTACCTACATCTAGGTAATATACTTGTACACATAAAATAAAAAATAATAAATATTTTTTAAAAAGAAGTTAACTGTAGTCTTGCTGTTATTTTCCTATATGGGCTTTCACGATTTCTCTGTCTCTGGCCTTCAGTAGTGTGACTGATGTATTGGAATGTGAATCTTTCTGTGTTTATCCTACTTGGGATTTTTTGCCTTCCTTGGATAAGCAGGTTACCAAATTGGGGAAAACTTGTTCATTATTTCTTCTTCTTTCTCTGCTCTAGCATTCCCATCCACCGTGCTTTGCTGTGCATCATGTTTCCAAAGTTCCTGAGGCTCTGTTCATTTTTTTTCTTGTCTTTTTTCTTTTTGTATCCATTCTCTTTTTGTTTGTTTCTATTTGATGTGTGTGGATGTTATGGCTGTGTCTATGTTAGTGTGCCCATGTCACACAGTCCCTTCGGAGGACAGAAGAAGGCATCATTGGATCCCCTGGAACTGGCACTCCAGACAGTTGTTAGCTGCCATGAGGGTGCTGGGATCTGAACCCAGATCTTCTGCAAGAGGAGCTAGTGCTCTTAACTACCAAGCCATCTTTCCACCCCCTTGACTCTGTTTTTTACATTAAATTTTTTGGGGTATTTTTGAGACAGAGTTTCCCTTTATTCCCAGCTGGCCTGGAGCATGCTCTGTAGACCAGGCTGGCCTTGAACTCACAGAGATCCGCCTGCCTCTGCCTCCCCAGTGCTTGGATTAAAGGTGTGTGCCACCACACCCAGCTTAAATGACTTTTTATTAATTTATTTTTAAATTTACCAACTCATTCTTTATCTCAAATCTGCCAATGAGTTTCTGTAATGATATTTCATTGAGTTACTAATGAGTTATTTTTCAGCTCCATTTAGCTGGTTTCTTGTTTTCATTTGGGGGTGGTATTTGTTTGTTTGTTTGATTGAGACAAGGTCTCATGTTTTCCAGGCTGGCCTTGACCTCCCTGAGTGCCTTGTTGGCTTTAATTAGTTACTTGACACGGCCTAGACTCATCTGAGAAGGGAGCTCTGAGGGACTTCCCAGATCACACTGGTCTGTGGGCATGTCTGTGGGGACTGTCTTGATTGTTATTAATGTAAGAGGACCCAGCCCACTGTGGGTGGCTCTGTTTGTTCCCTGGGCAGACGGTCCTGGGCTTTATCAGAAAGCTAGCTAAGTCCCTGTGTGAGCAAGCCATCAAACAGCATTCCTCCATGGTTTCTGCTTTGAGCTTCTGCCTTGAGTCCTGCCCTGACCTTCCTTGAGGATAGATTGTAGCCTGTAAACTGAAATAAACCACTTTCTCATGTAAGTTGCTTGTGGCCAGTGTTTTGTCAAAACGACAGAAAGGAAACCAGAACGGAAACCAGAACATTGAGGATGACCTTGAACTCTGATCCTCCTGGTTCCCCTTACCAAGTGCTGAGATTACAGGTGAATACCATTGGTGTACACCAGCTCCATCTGGTTCTTTATTATTGTCTATGTCTCTTTACTGACATTCTCTATTTCTTGAAGCATTGAGATCATACTTTCCTTGAACTCTTTTTTAATTACTTTTATTATTCTTATTTTATGTGTAAGTGCACCTGTGTCATGCAATGCCCAAGGAGGTCAGAAGGGGACATTGGATTTCCCTGGAACTGGAGTTATGAATGGTTATTAGCCAACATGTAGGTGCTGGGAATTGAACCTGGGTCCTCTACAAGAACAGCCAGTGCTCTGAACTGATGCGCCATCTCTTCAGCCCCTCCTTAAACTCCCTAAACACAAATTTCTTTAGTTATTTGTACCTATTCATAAGAACTGTTTTAATGTCTCTTGTGTATCAGCCTAAGATCTACCAGCACTCACCAACAGCTTCTATTGGTTAATCTTTGTTTTATTTTGGGTTTATTTTTTTCTGAAGGTGAATCACATTTTCCTGTTGCTTTTTCTTGTGTTTTTGTTGGCTACTAGACATTTTAAATAACACAGTAACTCTGGATTCTGACTTTCACCCTGTAAGTGTTGCTGCTTTGTCCACTTCTTTGGGACTTGGCCTCAACTAAATCTGTTAGGCTAGATTTCTCCAACAACATGCAGCTGCTAATATTTCTACTTGTTTTTATTCTTGCTTGCTTCTATTTTTATGATTTCTTCTTTTTTTTTAATTTTTTTATTTTGTATGTGTATGAATGTACTGTCTGCATGCAAGTCTGTGCACCCATGTTGTGCAATGCCGCGGAGGTCAGAAGAGGGTCTCGGATTCCCCTGGAACTGGAGTTCTCCTGGAATTGGAGTTTCAGATGGTTCTCGGCCGCCATGTGGGTGCTGGGGATCGAACCTGGGTCCTCTGTAAGAGCGGTCGGCGCTCTCAACCACTAGGCCATTCTTCTTAATAGTTAACTCAAATCTGCATCACAGCCCTGTGTCACCCAAAGAGTGGTCAGAGGCTAGACTCAGTTATCTCCAGATGGTAAAGCATACCCATCTGCTGATGAATCCATGTTGTAAGAGCTGGGGAAAACGTTGACTCCTTGGGCTTTCAAGTGTGCCCCCAGTTTCACTTCCCAGTAATCTCACATCTCTTTGCATGTAAGTACAGGTTCCAGCATCTAGAGGTGCTGGGCTCTGTTCCACCTGTTTCCACACCCCATCTGCCTAAGAACTGTGGAGAACCTCCCAGGCCCTCCTGCCTGGCCCCCTGTTCAGTTGCCAGCTAGCTCATTAACCCCTCTCTTGATACCCTCGGGGCCACAACTTTAAGACTAGTGTAGCAGCTGGTCCTGTTCACTCACCACTGAGACTGACACTTAAATAATAGCCATTCTCAGTTAACTACACACTTCATCTGTCAGCAGCAATAGCAGAGAAGCTGCTGCCCTTCACAACCAGCCACATTTGGGCCAACAGAGTTGGTGGGGAGCCGCAGGAAGCCATCCCAGGCAGGAACTCCACAGACTTTCACTGTTCTTTCCTGAAATGGAACTGTAAGGGTATTTTGGCAGTTTTCTCCAGCTTTGTGATTGTTTATGTAACTTATCTACACTGCCTTATGCAATCCACAGAAATGCCTTGAAACACAATTACCTTATTTTAGAGATGAAGAAGTTAAGGTATGCTGACAGCAAACATTCCCTAACTCAGGGTTTTAAGCACAGCGTTTACCACCTGCAGGACTCCCTTTCCCTGAAGCTTTTCTGAGCTTTTACTTTTTTGGTAGTAGAGATACCCCCCCAAAAAACCAAGATGGTTCTTCACAGCTACAAAAGCAAAAAATGTGGCAGTGATCTGCACCAACCCTAAATCAGGTGTATTCCCACCAAAGCTGACTCACAGAGATCATCTGAATTTTGTATCTTAGATAATGCTAACTAGCACCGGACAGACAAGAAAGGACTGATTTCTTTTTCTGTTGATGTCACCAGTGGAAGAATCTCTGAGTGTCCAGGGGGCGAAAACAAAAAAGGCCCAAAGAGTCCATTACATAGTTCTCACGGTCTTTTGTTGGTTGAGTCCATTACATAGTTCTCACAGTCTTCTGTTGGTTGAGTCCATTACACAGTTCTCACGGTCTTTTGTTGTTGGTGTTGTTTTGCATTTTGTTGCAACACACACATGTTTTATATGTTGAGACAAGGTCTCACATAGCCCTAGTTGGCCTCAATCTCACCAAGTAGGAGAGGATGGCCTTGAACTCCCGATCCTTCTGCCTCCACCTCCCGAGTACTGGGATTATGGACACATGGCAAAGTAGCTCTTTGGGGAAAACATTTTCATGATCTTCATAGCTTGAATTTTACTTGGAGTTTCATTTATGGGATACTGTCCTGGGATACTGTGAACTTAGCACAGCCTATAATCATCTGAGAGGAAAACCTCAGCTGAAGATTGGGTCACATTGGCCTGTGGGCATGTCTGTGAGGGGTTGGCTTGATTATCAATTGATGTAGGAGGCCCCAGACCACTGTGGGTAGCACCAGCCCCAGGCAAGGGGCCATGGGCTGTGTAAGAAAGCTAAGTGTGATCCTGTGAGCAAGCCAGCAAGCAGCGTTCCTCTGGGGTCTCTGCCTTGAGCTCGTGGCCTGACTTCCTTCAGTGATGACTGTGACCTAGAAGTGTAAGATGAATATAAGCTCTTTCCTCTCCTAGCTGCTTTTAGTCAGAGTGTTTCATCACAGCAACAGACAGGAAAGTAGAACAGAAACTGACAGGATTAATGGCCGGTACCTGCAGTGACACCCTTTTCATAAAGCTGCTTTTCAAGGCAGGTCCCCTCAGGGATGGTGGGCCGGGAGGGAGAAGACAAAGTGAAACTCCAGAAAGACAGTGCCTGAGAGAGAAAGCCTCAGTGCCTGAGAAAGCCTCAGCCGCGGGGTTCCAAGAACACAGCTCTAGGCTGTTCCAGCTTGTTCTAGGGACTGAGACCTTTGCATACAGAAGCTTATAGATAGGATGGCCTTCACACAGTCCCCCGAACTTTCTCTCTCCCTGGGTGGGACAGCTGGTGGTCATCTGCATCATTCATGAATTTAATATTTTATGGATTAATTATTCATGAGCTCCTAGAAAGCCCATGTTAGACTAAATGGTCATTTTCTGTGTTATGTTTTAAATATTTTATTTATTATCTTTATTTTATGTATATGAATGTACTGCCTGCATGCACATAAATGTACCTGTGCCATGCAATACCCATGGAGGTCAGAAGAGGGAGTCGGATCTATAGATCTATAGATCCTGGAGCTGGATTTATAGACAGTTGATAGCCACCATGTGGTGCTGGAAATCAATCTTGGGTCCTCTGCAAGAGGAGTCAGTGCTCTTTCCAGTCATCTTTCCAGTCCCTCTGTGTCATGATTTTAAGTCTCATATAATGCAAGTTGGAAGATGGGGGCTAAGCTTCTGCTTATGGGTCTGGTCAGTGTTGTCCCCTTTGCCTGGAAGCAGGTTCCCAACCAGTTCCACACTTCTGCTTATCTGGCAAGCACCGTGACACTAGTGGGGTTGAAGATGTAGCTCAGTGGTAGAGTGCTTGTTCATGATACACAAGGCCCTGGGTTCGATCCCCAGCACCATGCAAAAGAAAAGTGGCTTCCATATGAAAATGGCCAAAGAGCCAACTTGAGACGGGGGGGGGGGGGAGGTGGACTTGAAGCCAGTAATGAGTCTAGCGAGGAACTAGCTGAGCTTGGTGTGGGTTCTAGGGAAGTTGCCTACTGCACCACAGCTCTGGTCTGTAATGTCAGCTTGCTCAGAAATAGAGAACGTGGCTTGTAAAACTGGTTCAGTGGATTTTCAGCCAATGGATAAGGCTTTCTCCAAGCCAAAAATAAAATATTAGTGAATGATGACCAAATGGTAAAGATACAGATTGGGATATGCAGAGAAATGTATGAGTTCATGTTAGAGTATTTATTTAAGAGGCAGGACATCTTAATAGTGGAATACATCACTTTGAGCTTATGTTTAGAGAATCATTAAGAGCCTGTGGGTGGTCGTGTGTATATTTTTCCAGTTACATTTTAACACATTAGTTAGAAAAAAAAAAAACCTTTCTACTTGGCAGTGGATTGTTCTCCTGTTAACCCTGACATGTAGACCAGATGGGAGCAGAAGTGCTCCGATGAAGTGGGACCAGGGAGCTCCATGACACACCGAGCCCCCCTCTCCATTCCAGATCTGTTGGGAGATCTTCTTTCCAGTTTCAGTCCTATTCCTAGCCACATGGCCAGCCCAGCATGTATATGGAATAAGCACTGATGAGAGATGGGAAGATGGATGGATAATGGCTGGATGGGTGTGTAGATGGATAGATGTAGTAGATGGATAAGTAAATGAATGGATGAAGGTATGTGTAGATGCATTGATAACTGGATTAGGGTGGATAGTTGGATGAATGAATGAATGAATGAATGAATGGATGGGTGGATGGATGGTGGTGGGTGGGTAGATGGATGGATGGATGGTGGGTGGATAGATGGATGGATAGATGGATGGATAGATGATGGATGGTGGTGGTGGGTGAATGGATGGATGGATGGTTAATGAATGGGTAAATAGATGAGTACATTGGTAGATGAATGGACAGTGAGTTAGTAGATGAAAGGATGGGTTTATGATGGATAGATTTGTGGTGGACAGAAGATGGTGGAAGGATGGACAGATAAGTAGATAATTAAATAGATGCTGAGTAAATGCCTGGGTGGATAATGCTGAGAGGGTGGATGATTCGTTGAGTTAATTAATGGAGAATTGGTGAATAGGTGGGTAAGTCCTCACTCCATTTCCACCATACTCTGTTTCACTCCTAACTCCACAAACATAACTTGACATGACATTAGTGAACTTCCTGTAGTAATGCATCCCCATCATAATGAATGCCAAGTAACCATTTCCTCACTCCTGTGGTCCAAATGTCCAGCAGCCTCCAAGATGATGCCCACACCCCCCCAGGAATGGGCCTCCTTCCTTGAGCTCTCCTAGGACCTAAGTTCTCTGTGTTTCTTCCCATGATTCCCCCCCACCCCTCATCTTGTTTTGCATGTTCATCCTTCTGTGTCTTTTCTGAGGACATCTGCCCAGCCCTCTGGCACCCTTGCATCAATCTCTTCATGGCATCTATGGTATAGCTGGATGTCAGCAAGTGAGCTGAAATGTCACCCAAAACAACAGGGGAGGAGACCTAAAGGATCCAAGCCAACAAGCTCTGTCCTGCCATGTTCCCTCCAAGTCCTGCAGAAGGCTGGGCCCTGCCAGTGCGGAGTGGAAGAAGATGATGCCTGTACCTGTGTCATGTCCCTTCCACTGACTGCATGGAGGGCCCTGCTGACACCAGACTTCCCAGGAAAGTGCTCCGGTGACAAATGCCTTCAGAATTGTTGTGACAGGAGCTTTCAGTCAGCTCTGTGTCCTTGCTTCCTTGTCTCACCAACATCTCTAGGAAGATGGCCAAAATATGTTGACTCAGCACCCCAGTGTCTCCTTGCCTTCCCTGTGTCCCTGAGGCTCAGGTAGCTTGGGGCTGTGAAGTGACTTCCCAGTACTCAGGGAGACTGGGACGCTGCCTGCATGCTGTGCTCGGCAAGGATTTGGTCACAGTAGTCTGTCTCAGCGTCCCTGCCCTGCATGTTCCCTGAATTCTCCAACGTGGAGCCAGTCAGTCATGGCTCAGCTGCCTAACACGAGTGGGAGTGTCATTACCTCTCTTCACAGTTGTCACCCATTCCCACCTCAGAACTATTCACCTACATGTCAGGGAGAAGAGTTCAAGACAGAGCTCAGGTCCAGAGAGGACAGGGGTTGTGCCCAAGACCACAATACAGCATGGTTGCTGCTAGCCCTTATCCACATGTCATGCTTCTGTCAGAGGTTCTGGAACAGATCCAGAGGTAGAATAGCCACAGAGAGCAGCCTCTTGCCCAGCCCCATGGCCTCTTCTTCTGTGTACACCTGCCCGAGACAGGAGCTCGTATCTCTAGAACCTTATTCTTTACCAAGCAAAGCTCACCTAACTCATCCTGAGTAAGTGTAGGCCGCAGCCTTCTCTGACATCATATAAAGCAGCCTAGAAGAAGCCAGGCACCACTTTAGGGAGACAGGATTTCCTTTTCACAGAGTTAGAATCCATGAGCTTCAGGGCCCAGTACAAGCACACATCTTTTTTTTTTTTTTTAATTTTATTTATTTTTTTATGTGTATGAATGTTCTGTCTGCATGCAGGTCTGTGCACCCATGTCGTGCAATGCCACGGAGGTCAGAAGAGGGTGTCGGATTCCCCTGGAACTGGAGTTCTCCTGGAATTGGAGTTTCAGACGGTTCTCGGCCGCCATGTGGGTGCTGGGGATCGAACCCGGGTCCTCTGCAAGAGCAGTCGGTGCTCTTAACCGCTAGGCCATCTCTCCAGCCCCACAAGCACACATCTTATAAGCTCAGAGCAAGGGGCTTTGGTTTCCAGTTTAGCTAAATCTCTTTCTGTGGCACTCTGTGTGACCTTGGGAAATTTCTTATCTTCCCAGTGGCTGTTCCCTTGCCTCTTACCTGGGGATCCCATCAACGGAATTAAATGAGATGACATGGTGTATAGAAAGTACACATTGTGGCTACCACACCTCCAGGCCCCGGGACATAGTGACATAGCAGGGAAGGGTGTACCTAGTGAGATCGTGTCCAGTTGATCCAAAGCACCTTTTGGGAAGGGGAGGAAGTCAGGTTATGGGACCATGCAGCTAGCTCAGCTGTCCTCGCTGCAGCTGCGCAGGGCAGGGAAGCAGGAGGGACAGGGAGCTGTCATGCTACTGCTCTGCAGTCGCATTTGTCTTCTTGATGAAATGGCTCTGAGTTTGGATATTGCAAGAGTTTCCTTCATAATTTAAAGCAGAGCCACCTCTGTGGGGAATGGTGACTAGGAGATTAATTTCCCAGCCAGCCATGCAGGGGAGGCCTGCACAAACCGGCTTCATCTACAAGCATCAGGAGGAGGGGGGTGCTATCTCCCAGCCAACCTGCAATGGGCCTGGAGTCCCCAAACACGATGAGGTTCTCGTTTCTCTCAGACCATGGCAGGTGGAGGGAGGGGTCTTCAAGTTAACCTAATGGGGCTGGCACCTGGGCAGGGGAAGGGTCTGCATGCTGTCTGGGCAGGCAGATGCATGCACGCTTGAATCCATGTGTTATGTACATACACACAAACACACACACCCCTCAGTTTGTAGTCTGGGCACTTGCAGCCCCAATAATGGCAACTTCCTTTCTTTCATACACTATATTTTGATCATATTTAGATCCCCTCTCCCATGTGTACCCCCCTACCACCTCCTGCCCAATTTCACATATATGAGTACAGTCCTATAGAGTCAAACTCGTGTCTCCAAAGTCCCCTCAGTGTAGGCTCATCCACTAGAGCCTGGTCAGCCTACCAAGAGTCTCACCCTTAAGCAAGACAGACTCTCCCTACAGCCCCCCCACCCCAGCCCCAGCAGCCATAAGTTGACAGTAGTTCCTCGGGTAGGGTTTCTTACCCACCTTCCCGTCAGTTTTGTCTGGCTTGAGCTTACAGGTGCTTGTGCATGCTGTAACCATTGCCGTAAGTTCATATGAGTGACTGTTTCTTTGTGGTCACCCACCACCTCTGGCACTTAGAATCTTCTGGCCCCTCTTTCTGCAATGATCCCTGAGCCTTGCGAGGCAGAAGCTTGATGTAGGTGTCCCTTTCAGCCTCTTAGACTCTGCACATTGGCCAGCTGCGGGTCTCTAAATGAATCACCATCTGCTGCATAAGGAAGGCTCTCTGGTGAGAGCTGAGAGATGCATTCATCTCTGAGCATAACAGTAGATCTTTAGCACAATAATCAATGTTTGTGCCCAGTCCGCTGTTCCCTGTAGCATGCACATACTCACACACACCTTCCCTGGCTCTGCCTTGACTCTGAAGGTGAAAGAAAGCAAGAGAGTAGGCATCGGCTTGGGAGGGACCACGGGAGGTATTGTGGCATGTTGAACAAGTGGTGGCCAAAAGGCCCATTTCATGACCAAGCAGCTGGAGTCACCCCTAGAGTGCCATGTTGGAAAGGATGCTGAAGCTGTCTTCTGGGCCAAACACGGAGGAAATCTGAGGTCGATTAGTAATGCCTGCTACTGACATAGACAGGAAATAGTGGAAGACATACCACAATTGGCCCTGAGGTCAGACAAGTTAAGCTGATCCCTTTCTTTTTTTATTTTATTTATTTATTTTTCTTAGCTGATCCCTTTCATGTGGGGGACCTTTCATCTGTGTGTCCTGAAGAAAAGTAGAGAAAAAACAAAAAAACAGCTAAGGGCAGCTAACAGCCAATGGAATAAAAATGAGATGTTGGTACTTCACCTAAAATTCAAGCTGTCACAGTCAAAAAAGTAGAGGAGAAACTGGATTCTAGCCTAATAGAAAATTGGACAGACAACCACCTAATTCCAGCACAATTCATTCAATCATCCAACAGACATTTAAGGGGCATCCATTGTGCCTGGCACTTGGCTAGGTGCTGTCAATTCATTAAACCAGTCAGGACAAATGAGATGTCTGACTTAAAGAAGCTAACAATGTAGCAAGAAAGCAGGTAATCCAAAGACATAGTAACACAATAAAATAGTAAACCAACACGTGAGCTGCAGAGACTGTGGTGTTTGAAGAAAACACATGCTGCACATGCTACATAGGGTGAAATCACTCAGCTTTGTATTTATGTATTAATGGGCATTAGGTTACTACAACAAAATTCCTGAGGCAACTAATTTCATGAAGAGAAAAGGTTCATTTAGCATGCATATTTGAAAGTTCAAACTCCAAATGGCATAGGACAGGCTTGTCCCAGATCACCCCTTGACTTAATGTAGCATGGGTGACAGTGGTGGGGAATGTGCGGGGGAGTACACAACTCCAATCAGGGCACAAAGTTTCCAACATGCCCTCTCCCATGACCCGAGGACCACCCATGAAGCCCCAACTCCCAAAGTTTCCATCACTACCAATATTCCCACCTTTGGGAGACATTAAATCTCTAAATTTTGATAACCTCTGAGATTATGGCTTTGAAGAATCTAAAAAACAAGAGACAGATGTGCCCCCAGCACTCGGGGGATTATTACGACATTTTGAATATTAATGTGTAATTTTTCTTTGTGTTATTCACTTCTGGTCTTTGTTATGGTCAGAAAACATACTTTGGGGCTGAAGAAATAGCTCAGAAGTTAAGAGCACTGGCTGCTCTTGCAGAGGACATGGGTTCAAATCTTAGCACCCATCTGGTGGCTAACAACCATTTGTAACTCCAGTTCCAGAGCACCCAGTGCCCTTTTCTGTCCTCTGTGGGCATTGCATGACATGGTACACTTACACATACATGCAGGCAATACATTCATGCACATAAAATAAAAATAATAAAATATTTTTTAAAACATGCTTTGTGGGGGCTGGAGTGATGGCCTAGCGGTTAAGAGCGACAACCGCTCTTGCAGAGGACCCGGGTTCGATCCCCAGCACCCACATGGCGGCTGAGAACCGTCTGTGACTCCGGTTCCAGGAGAACTCCAGTTCCAGGGGAATCCGAGACCGTCTTCTGACCTCCGCGGCATCGCACGACACGGGTGCGCAGACCTGCATGCAGACAATACATTCATACACATAAAAATAAATAAATAAATAAAAATTAAAAAAAAAACATGCTTTGTATGGTTTCAGTCATTTTAAATAATGGCCCATTTCATGACCTGCCGTATTTTGCCTGTTCTTGAAAACATTCCATGTATGCTGGAGAATAGCACACACTCTTGCTATTGTTAGGTGGTGTTCTATGGATGTAGGTCAGCTCTAATTTGTGTATAATTTTGCTCACGTCTTGTATTTTTTTTAGCATCTGCTTGGTTGGTTGGTTTGTTAGGTAATTCGTGAAAGGATCTCACTATATAGCCTAGCCTGGCCTTCCCAGCCTAGCCTTGAACTTACAATCCTCTTGCTAAAACCTCCCAAGTATTGGAGTCAAAGGCATGTGCCATATAGCTGGCTTCTGCCTAATTTTTCTATACTTAATTGAAAATAGAATGTTGGAGTTCCAGGTGTGGTATTGTGTGTATTTCCTCAAGTTTTTAGCCTTCGCTTAACGTACTTTGGGACACTTGTTAACTACATACATGCTCATAGTTGTGACTTCCTTGGGAGGGGAATGGGGGTTAAAACTTTTATTAGTATCACATGACACATCTCTACTGACATTTTTATTTTATTTTATTTTATTTTTTTCACATAAATTTATTTATTTATTTTTAACAAATCTAGACCCATGTTCCCGCTCATTCCCCCACCCCACCAGAGCTTGTGCATTCTGCAAACATGTTTCCATCTCTTAGTCTTTCTCAATATTTTCCATGGAGGAAGTTGACTGTTTTGCGCAGAAGTTCACTTGTTTAGTCAGTTCTTTGATGCAGTATTTTCTGTTGTTGTTGTTGTTGTTGTTTCCAATATGCATCACTCCCAACTGCTTTGTACAAAAGCTCAGGGGCCCTACACAAGAAAATGCTTACAACTGGGTAATTTGCACTAGCATCCACAGATGAGTGATACCATGCATCGTTTGTTTTTTTTCTGGGACTGTGTTACTTCCATCAGCATGATGTCCTCAATCTCCAGCCATTTTCCTGCAAAGCTCGTGTGTCGTCTTTCTTTACTGCTGCATAGAATTCCATTGTGTAGATGACCCACATTTTCTCTATCCACTCGTCAGTTGAGGGGCATTTAGGTTGGTTTCCAGCTCCTTGCTATTGTGAAGAAGCTGCAATAAACATCGGCCGTCATTGTATCTCTGTGGTGGCGTAAGTCTTGAGGGTACCTGCCCAGGAGTGGTATGGCTGGGTCGGGTGGCAAGTTCATTCCAAGTCTTCCAAGGGTTCTCCACACTGCTTTTCCATAGTGGCTGTACAAGTTTACATTCCCACCAGCAGTGGATGAGTGTTCCCCTTCCCCCAAACCTCTCCAGCACTTGGTATCATTGTTTTCTTGATCCTAGCCCGTCTTATTGGAGTAAGATGATATCTTAAAGTGGTTTTGACTTTCATTTCCTTAATGATTAGTGATGTTGAACACTTCTTAGGTGTTTCTCAGACTCTCTAATTCCTCGCTTGTGAAGTCTCTGTTCCGTTCTTTGCTCCATCTATTTGAGAGGTCGTTTGTTTCTTTTTCTTTGTTTTTTGAGTAGTTTATTATTCTGAAAATCAATGCTTTGTCAGATGTATCATCTGCAGTGAAGGTTTTCCTCCCATTCTGTGGGATTTCTCTTCACTTCTTGATTGTTTTCTTTTGATGTACAGAAGCTTTTGAGTTTGATGAGGTCCCATTTGTCAATTGTCGACCTTAATTCTTTGCAGCTGCTGTCTGATTTAGGAGTCTTTCCTACGCCTATGTCTTGTAGTTCTGCTGCCAACTTTTTCTTTATCACCTTCAGAGTTTTGGGTTTCACGTTGAGGTCTTTATCCATCTGGAGTTGACTTTTGTACAGGGTGAGAGTAGGGGTTTAATTTCATTCTTCTACAAGTGGTGATCCAGTTTTGCCAACACCACTTGCTGAAGATGCTGTCTTTCTCCATTGTGGTTTCTTGGCCCCCTTGTCAACTATGAGATGGCTGAAATTGTATGTGCTCAAGATTTGGATCTTCGGTTTTGTTCCATTGGTCACAGGTCTGTTTTTGTGCCAGTACCGGCTGTTTTTATGACTATAGCCCTGTAGTATAGTTTAAAATCTGGTATAGAGATCCCTCCTGTGTAGATCTTTTCACTCAGGATTGATTTAGCTATTCGGGGTCTTTGTTTTTCCAAATGAATTTAAGAACTTTTGTTCCAAGCCTGTGAAGAAACTCTTGGGGATTTTGATGGGATTGCATTAAATTATACAAGAGTTTTGGTAAAATGGACATTTTTACCAATGTTAATTTTCCCAATCCTGAGCATGGGAGTTTTTCCATCTTCTGAGGTCTTCTTCAATTTCTTTCTTTAAGGGTTTAAAATTTTGTTGTAGAGGTCTTTGGTATCTTTGGTTAGGTTTGTTCCTAGGTATCTTATTGTTTTTGAGGCTATTGTGAGTGGGAGGTCTCTTTGAATCTCTTTCTCCAGTTGCTTGTTGTTGGTGAAAGAAAGGCCATTGAATTTCTAAGGTTAATTTTGTATCCTGCCACTTTGCTGAAGCTGTTAATCGTTTCTAGGAGTTTTCTGGTGGAGTTTTTTGCATCCCTTAAGTAAACATCATATCATCAGCAAATAGGGATAGTTTGACTTCCTCTTTTCCAATTAGTACTCCTTTAATATCCTTTTCTTGCCCTTATTGCTCTAGCAAGGTTTCAAGCACTATGTTGAAGAGGAGTGGTGATGGGGGCAGCTTGCCTGGGTTCCTACCTTTAAAGGAAATGTTTCTGTCTTTCCCATTTAGGATGATATTGGCTGGGTTTCCTGTTATATGGCTTTGATTACATTAAGGAATGATCCCTCCAATCCAATTCACTTCTAGGACTTTAGCATGAAATGGGATGCTGGATTTTGTCAAAGGCTTTTCAGCATCAATTGAGATGATGGTTGTGGTTTTTGTCTTTGATTCCTTATGTTTGATGATGTTTATTGATTTTCGTATGTTGAACCATCCCTGCATCTCTGGTAGAATCCAACTTGGTCATGATGGATGATCTTCTGATGTGGGGTCTGTATGCGATTGCCAGTATGCCAGTATTCTGTTTAGAATTTGGCATCTTTGTTTCATGAGGGAGATGGGTCTTATAATTCTCCTTTTTCGTTGGATCTTGCCTGGTTTTGGTAATAGAGTGCTGTTGGCTTCGTAGAGAAGGAATTTGGGAGAATTCCCTCTTTGGATTGTATACTTCTAAACAGTTCAGAATATGGTTGTAGGTCTTTTTGAAATGTTTTTATAGAATTCTGCTGTGAAAACCGTCTGGGCCTGGGCTTTTTAGTTGGGGGCTTCTTACTACATCCTCTATTTCTTCATATGTTATGGGTCTGTTAAGCTGCTGGTCTCTTCTTGGCCAAGCTTTGGTGATTCCAGGATTTCAGATATTCAATCCATTTCTTCTAGATTTTCAAACTTGGTAGAATATAGGTTCTTGTAATATTCCCAAATAATTTCTGGATCTTTTCCTTGTCGTTGTGATATTTCCCTTTTCATCACAGATTGTATTGATTTGGAGTTGTTCCTTCTTTTTTTTGTAACTGGGCTAGAGGTCTGTCTATCTTGTTTATTCTTTCAAAGAAACTACTTTTGGCTATTGATTTTTGGATTGTTTTCTTTGTTTCTATTTCATTGATTTCTGCTCTGATTTTTGTTTTCTTCCTGTCTGTTGCGTTAGGGTTCATCTGTTGTTGCCTCTCAAGTGCTTTAGCTGCAGTGTTAGATCATTCACTTGTGCATCTTTCTGTTTTTCTAATGTAGGCACCCAGGGCTATAAATTTCCCTCTTAGGACTGCTTTTAAGGTATCCCATAGGTTTTGTTGTGTTGTATTGTCATTGTCATTCAGTTCCAGGAATGTTTTTATTTCTTTCTTATCTTCTTCCTTGACCCTATTTATTATTCAAGAGTGTGTTGTTTAGTCTCCATGTTTCTTGTAGGCAGGAGGGCTGTCCTGGTGTTGATGTTGAGCTTCATTGCACTGTGGTCTGACAGGATGCATGAAATTATTTCAATCTTTTGTTGTAAGGTTTCTTTGTGTCTCCCAGGTGTGGTCGATTTTGGAGCATGTTCGTGGGGTGCTGAGTAGAAAGTGTATTCTCTGGTTATTAGGATGGAATGTTCGGTAAGAGGTCTATGAGGTCCATTTGGTGTATCATATGTTTCAGTTCAGATGTCTCTCTGTTATTTTTGTCTGTTGAACCTTCCAAGGATCAGGTGGGGTATTGAAGTCTCCCACTATGTAGTGTGCTGGGTTAGTCTGTGACTTGTGGTCCTGGAGAATTGTCTTTATAAATTTGGTGCACCAGAATTTGGGGCATTTATATGTTCATAATTGTGAAATCTTCTTGGTGGATTGTTCCTTTTGATGAAAATGTAATGGCCTTCTTGTCTCTTCTGATTTCTTTCACTTTGAAGTCTATTTTATCCAGATTTTAAAATAGAAACACCTGCTTTCTTTTTGGTACCATTTGCTTGGAATATTTTTTTCCATCCCTTCACTTTAGGTGGTGCCTGTCCTTGAAGGTAAGATGTGTTTCTTTGGACAGCATATCGATGGATTCGTTTCCTAATCCAGTCTCCCAGTCTTTGTCTTTTGATTGGGGATTTAGTCCATTAATATTTAAGGTTATGACTGATAGGTTTGTGTTGCTTCCTTTTGCCTTATTATCCATTGGTCTCGGTTTTGATTTAGGTTTTTACTTCTGCAGTTATGCTTTTATTGATTTCTCTTCTAGGTGCCCTGGGGTTGGTTTGCTCCCTTCTTCTGTCTTGAATTGCTTCAAAGTATTCTCTGAAGGGTTGGTTCTTCCTGGACATGTTGTCTTTAGTTGTTTTGTCATGGAAGATTTCCTCTCTCCTTCACTATGATGACATTTTTGCTGGTACTAGTGACCTGGGCTGGCATCTATTGCCCTCAACCACTGGGATGCTTTGCTCCAGGTTTTCTTCCTTCATCTTTGCGATGAGAAGTCCGCTGTTATTCTTGATAGGTTTCCCCTTATAGGTCACCTTGTTGTTTTTCTCTTGTCGCTTTAGAATTTTTCTTTCTTTGTTTTGGTTTGTCTAGATTTTAACTATGATGTTTTGGGCGTGGAGAATTTCTTTCTGATCTTGTCTGTTTGGGTTCTGTGTGTTCTTGTCATTGGTATGGTTTGTCCTTTTTTTGTTTGTGAGCAGTTTTCTATTTTATTCTGTTGAGATTGATCAATCCTTTCTCTTGGGATTCTTCTCCTTCACCCCTCCCCCTTCCTACTTTTTTTTTTTGGAGGTTTGATCTTTTCATAGTGTCCACAGTCCTGGTTTGTTCTGTTTTTTGTATTTTTAAAATTTTCATAACTTCCCTGAGGTTTTTAGTTGTTTCTGTGTTATCTTCCAGGTCTGAGATTCTTTGTTTGCTTCTCCATTCTGCCTTCTGAGGCTTTTTACATTCCTTTTCCTCTTGATATGATGAGTGTTTGATTCTCCTTTTTCCTTTCCTCTCTGATTTCTTTACGTGATTTCATTTCTTTTTGGAGCTTCCTCGATCTCTTTTTGTAGCTCTTTGTTTGCTGTTGGTTTCTTTTCTTATTTCACAGGGATCTTTTCAGTGTTTACTCCTCCGGAGCTTGTTCATTCTCTCGCTCTCGGTCCTTCTAGTTCTCTTTTCTTAGTTCTTTAATTTGTTGCTTTATAATCTGTAGTTCTTTTAGTATGTTCTCTGCTCCCAATTGTGTTCTGATGTCTGTGTCCTGGGGCATCCCCGGAGGCATCCCACTGAAGGAGTCGTCCATGGGTTGGTAAGCTTGGCGTGGATATCCTGCCCCATTTCCAGTGTTGTCTCTTCTTCGTGATCCTGGGAACTATGGGCTTCTCCTTGCCGGTCTTCCGATGTGAGTCCTAACTTCGCCCTCTTTTACTGTGTTGAAGTGCTGTTGCTTTGCTTGCCTCTTCAGATCCTTCTTCGACTCCTCGTTGCGGGGGGCGGGGGGGGGGGGGCTCTTCAGCCCGACCCCAGACCTCTGCTGGCATCAGGAGATCTCAGAATCTCAAGAGTCACACAAGCGTGCTTTTATACCGGCTGGGAGGATAACTCACGCCCCCACAGCCACTCGATCTAATCAAGCCAAAGACCACCACCTTATCCCAGCTGGGAGATAAACTCCAACCTTTACAGCCACTAGCCAATCAAAACCAAAAAGACAGGCAGGAACAAAAGGATCAACAATCGCTCGCCAAGCATACCCAGTTCTGCCTTGTCTCCCCTCTTCTGCCGATGGGCTCAGGAGATCTCAAATCTCAGAGTCACACAAGCGTTGCTATTTTAATACCGTCTGGAGGATAAACTCCGCCCCCACAGCCAAGATCTAATCAAGCCAAAGGACCACCCCTTTAATCCCAGTTGGGCGGATAACTCCAACACTTACAGCCACTAAGGCCAATCAAACCAAAAAGACACAGGACCAAAGGATCAACAATCAGCTCGCAAGACACCCCGTCTGCCTTGCCTGTCTCCCCCTCTTCCTGCCGCTGGGCTCAGGAGATCTCACATTTTTATTTTAAAGTCTGTTTTTCTCATATTATTATAACCACTCCAGTCTTCTTATAACTGTGTTTTCCTAATATATCTTTTATCATTCTTTTACTTTCAACTCTGGTTCTCAAGTGAGACCCCTGTAGACAGTACTACAGTTACATCTTCTCTTCTTCCCAGACCAACAATCTTCCCCTGTTGAATGGTCTGACTGATCAAGTCACATTTGATATTACAACCAATATTGTTGTATTTACATGCATCATTTTAATTTTTTTTTGTCTTAATCTAGTGGTTAAGAGCACTGACTGCTCTTCCAAAGGACCAGGGTTCAGTTCCCAGCACCCTCATGGTGTTAACAACCAACCATCCCTATATTTCCGATCAGTGTCCCTTCTGGCCTCCACAGGCCCTGCATGTACATAATACCAAAGCACACATCACACATTAAAAAAAAATAAAGGGCGGGGTGTGGTGCAACATTGCCTTAATCCCAGCACTGGAGGCACGATGCCGTGGATCTCTGGGAGTCTAAGGCCCAGCCTGGCTTCTTACGTAGTGAAGCTCCAGGGCCAGTAGACTAAAGGAGGGAGACCCTGTATCAAAAAGACCACAAAAATAAAATTAAATAAATAAACTCCATTTAAAACTGATTAAAGTCTCATTATTGTTTTTCAAAAAGCTTAAGAACTTGGGCCGCGAGACATGGTGGCGAACGCCTTAATCCTAGCACTTGGGAGGCAGAGGCAGGCGGATCTTTGTGGTTCAAGGCCAGCCTGTGGCCTACAGAGTGAGTTTCCAGGCAGCTGGGGCTTATAGGAGGACCCTCAAAAACACACCAAAAAAAAAAAAAAAAAAAAAAAAAAAAAACTTAAGAACTAGAGAAATGGCTCAGTGGTTAAAGAAGTGTGCGGACTGGAGTTCAGATTCCCACAACCCAATAAATCCTGGTGGGCCTAGGCAACAGGTGCACCTGGTCACGTGTCCTGACACAGGCTTGAAAGGACAGGTGGGAACCCCTCTCAGAACAGAACTTAGACCTGACTTCCCACCAGTCCCCTGAGTCTCCAAAGCTAAGCTCCACTGTTGTCCAGAGGCTGGGATGGCCCCTGAGGAAGGGTTCCCTCCAAGCCGGGATGACAGAGACCTCTGGATTTCAAAGCCACAGCAGGCCTCCAGCTTGAGTCTGCCACACAGCGACTAGAGGGCTGTGGGCTGGTCTCTTCCCAGGACTGAGCCTCAGCCCCATGTCTGTGATGTGCCACCTGTGTCTGCACCACCACTCTCAGCTGAGTCGGAGGAAGTCAGTGGCCCTCACTGGTGAAATGCTGGCTGTCCCTGAGCAATGGTGCCTGTGGACGGTCCTGGCTGATTTTGACCTAGGACCCCAGTACCAAGTCCTCTTCTCTACTCTCTGTACATCTCTTTCCCCTTCCCAAGACCTCGAGAAAGATCTTTCAACCTGATGTCTTATTGGGAGGAGAGTCTTTGTCAAGTACTAAGACTCCTGTGTTGGAGCCTCAGCTCTACCACTAATTTGAGGACCGTGGACATTCAGACAATGGCCCTGTCTGAGTTTTCCCATCTGTGAGTTAGTTGGGATCCTAGGGCAGAAGGCTCAGAGGGGAGGAAGGAGGCCATCAACCAAACCCAGAAGGTTTTGCATGGGCAGACGGTGGGGTAGAGTCCTGTTCCCTTCCTCCTCAGCAGCAGCAGCCAGGATGGAAGGCCTGACCCTGGACTTTTCTTAATTTATTCTAAGAAAAATGACTCATAGGTCAGCAGGGGTAATGGAGGAAGGCATCTTTTCAGCCTGGGACCCAGCTCAGTGTCTCTTCTCTCTGTCCACAGTAGTGAGATACAACCACACCAGCTACTTCTACCCTGCCACATTCTCTGAGAGCTCTGAGCACAGCCACCTGCTGGTATCTCCAGTGCTGGTGGCTAGCGCTGTCATAGGTGTGGTCATCATCCTCTCCTGCATCACCATCATCGTGGGCAGTATACGAAGGCAGGCCCGGTTTCAGCGGCATCACCACCGACGTCGCCACCATCACCATCACCGCCACCGTCGGCGTCATGACTGTGAGTATGGGTAGGGTTACAGTGAGTACTGGACCCTGTGACTCCCACACACTGTGACGGAGGCAAGAGATCTTTTATAGGTGGGCAGAGGGTCAAGGAAGTATCTTGGTCCATGAGGAAGTGCTCACAGGTGCCACATCATGTCCTCCACAGTGTGAAAGGCCCATGGCCTACCAAAAGAGAGATCTAGAGACCAGAGGGAGAGTGAGTCATACTCAGCTCCTGCTACTGTTGATCTGGGCTATTAATACTTATCCAGCTGACACCTGGGTAGAGGGATGGATGGGGGGGTGGATAAATGGAGAGAGATATTGGTGGGTAGGTGGGTGGATGAATGAATAAATGTAGAGATAGGTAGATGGATGAGTAGACAGAGATAGGGATAAGTAGGTGGATGGAGAAAGGAGTGAGTGGGTGGGTGAGTGGAGAGATTCATGAGTGGAAAGAGGCATGAGTGGAAATTGGATGGACAGGTGATGGATAGAGAAAAGTGTGGGTGGGATAGATCAGTAGGAGGCTAGAAACATAAAGGACTGAATGCATGGATCAGTGGATAGATGGGTGGAGGAAATGAATGGAAAAGTAGATGCATGGAGAGTAGAGAGATGGATGTACAGGTGGATGGAGTAGCATGGTCAAGTGAGATAGATGGGCTGAGTGGGTGGAGGATGGAAAGACGGACAGATGGGAGTTTAGGGCACAGGTGGGGTGGGGCTGGGAGTATGGGCAGGACGAGGAGGTTTACAGATAGGTGGGTGGGTAGGGGATAGAATTAATGAACAGTGGAAAATGTCACTGACAGCCCACAAGCAAAAACAGAACTGACTTTAGGGTTTCTTGGTTATGACTTAGTGGCCATTTCTTGGGGGACCGGCTCCCGCAGCATCCACCTGGTCAAAATGTATGGACTCTTTACAGACTGTGGCCACCTGACTGCACCTCATTCCTGGCAGGGCCCAGTGGTCTAAAAGCAGCAGAAAGGACGCAGTTGCATTTAATTTGGAAGCAGTGCTCCATGGCAGCATTAAGCCCACAGGAGCCTGCACCAGGGCACGCGGGGCTTCTGTCCAGGGTCAGGACCATCTGCCCTGTAGGGAAAGAAAAGCAGGCTTGGCCATGGGGCCCAGGGCTCCAGGAGGCTCCTCTCTGTGGTGGAAGTGATATACCAGATCTGAGGGGCCTCCCTATACAGTGCAGTGGGAAGGAGCAGCCTACCAAGTGCCTCAGGACAGCCTTGAGTGTCTGCTTTTCCTTCTCACTCAAATCTGCTGATCCAAAATTGAGATGGAAGCAGTTGAAGAATGGGCCTGGGGTCGCCCGTCTGGCAGGAGGTAGATGAGAGACATGAGCCTTGGTAGCTGACCTGGATGTTCTCAAGCTGACCCTGAACATCGCTGGCTGGAGGGTTAGGGCCACAACCCTGAAGGGGTTGACTCCCCGGAGAGACCAGGGGGAGCCACCCGTGGACTCAGGGCTGGGTCCAGGAGATGCTTGCAAGTCAGGGGAGCTTCAGACCTAGATGTTGGTCCTAGTGGCACATTGCGAGAAAAACAGATCAGAACTCAGACAAAGCTGAGCGGAGCATCATGTGTTACAGAGACGCATAGCCACGATGGAAGAAAGATGGCCACTTAGCGGCCTGCTCTCAAACCAGCCAGGATTAGAAATTCAGCAGGCTAGCAATGGACAGACGGGGATGCTCAACCAGCCCAGGCCCCAAGTCTCAGCAAGCAGGAAACAGAGACCAAACCAGGCTGAGCCGACCATGAAGAGCCCAGGCGCCACCTTGAGTACCCCACTGTAGGGTGATTCTGAGCAGACCCAGGATGCCCGTGTGCCCACCGGCCCCTCCCACTCTGCACCTGCTGCCCCTCTCCACACACATGGCCTTGATCCTCCAGCCCTTTCCACGTGCTTTGCCTCCCACTTTCCACTATTCTAAGGCTGCCCAGGCCTGGCTCAAAGCCTCCTCCTTTGGGGAACCTCCCATCCCTCCTTGTGCCCAAGAATGGAATTGGAATCCATCCTTCTTTGCCCTCACACCCACATCCCCAGCTTCAATCACAGGGGTGTCATCTGTGAGAACAAGGCCCGTGTGTGGTTCATGACGCCTGCACCCAGCCCAGAGAAGGTTTTCCAGGAGCAACGGAATGAGTGACCTCCGTGCATCCTTGGGGCAAGACTTGGAGCCTGGAGGACCACTGTAGTTCCCAACTGAGCCCTCTAGAACAGAAATGGCCTCCAGCTCTGTGGGTGGGGCCTCACCTGAGTCCAGAGACCCTTCTGGACAGCAGCAGCAGCACAGGACCCGGCTCCAGCACGCAGAGGCCCTGCTCTGCTTCTGTCCCATTGTTTTGTGTTTTGTTTCTCCTCAATTTCTTCCCCAATTTCTTCTAAAGTTTCCACCTTTCAGCCAACCCCCGAAGGGAAACACATCTCATCTCGGCTCCTTTTTTCGCAGCCTGTTATTGGGTTCATTTTTTTCCCAGTAAAAAAGTAATGTGCTCATTGTAGAAAACCTTAAAAATGCAGGCAAGATGAAGGAAGAAAATAAGGGTCGTGACCCGCCAGACAGGCAGAGCCACCAATAACCAATGAACATGTGTGCAATATTTTCCTCTGAGTTTTCTCAGTGCCCATGCATTGCCGGGAATCGGACCTGCAGATGTGGTTTCCCATCTAGACTAGGCTATTAGATACAGAGTAGGCAGCAGACTGGGAGGAGGGAAGTTGTTTGTGGAGTCGTATATGTGCAGAGCATACCTGTCTCTTCTCCCACAGTCCCATAATAACTCTCAAAGTTTAGCACATATCACCCAGTGCCAGAGCTACCACCCCAGACTTAACTGTCCTCCATCCTGGGCACCTGTCGGGACAGGGCTAGCCCCACCTCCTCCCGGTGACCCCCCTCCCCACCTCACACTGGGTAGGACTCGCGCTCTGAGGATGTGTTGCTTGAGAGAAAGGCAGCTGTGTGGATGGAGTGAAGGGATGTCCAGGTAGGAAGCTGGTGCCCTGGACAGCATCTACCATGAAAGAAGTCCCAGCACTGGCCTGAACACGGGCTGCTGGTCTGTTCTCAGCAGCATCTGATGGGCATATGCACAGCCACTCCAGCCGCAGGATGCCCTACACTTGCAGTCCTGCTGACGACTGGCCCCCGCCCTTGGACGTCAGCTCTGATGGAGATGTGGATACCACGGTGCTCAGGGAACTGTACCCAGATTCTCCACCAGGGTAAGGAGGTCATGTTGGGGGCAGTGGAAGCAGGGGAGCCCTGGACATGAAGATCTCCCACCCAGGGAAAGAACCTGTTTTCCACATATAAATACAGAACTGTCTCAGTGGGCATAGCCCCAGACTCAGCCCTTTGACTATGCAGGTCCCTCTTGAAGATGGATGTGACTCAGATATCACAGATGTCATGAGGATGCAGTAGAGAGTCCAGCAGGCTCCTTCAGGCTGATGGGCAGGGAAGGGAAGCCTTGTAGTTTGGGGTGGTCCCCTGGCAGCTCTCCTGAGCCCCAAGGGGATTTCCCTGGGGAGGAGAGCAGTGGGGTGGTGATCATTCCTGTAACATGGGATCAGTGTTCCTTTAGGGAGAAAAATCCGTAATCTGTTTGTGATGCCAAGAACCTAAGGCCAAGTTGCAGGTGCAGCCACAGAGTCCACAGGTGTGCATGGTCTCCAGGTAGGCATGTGTGCTCAGCCTGCCTTCCCAGTCCTCTCTTCACCTTCTCTAGCCTCCTATTTCAGGCCCATCCAAGACCCAACCTCAGTTGGCCTGGGCAGAGTGAGCCCCCATCCCAACCTGCTATGAACCCAACCAGCTCTTCTCTGACTCCCAGAGAGCCTTCCCCCCACCAGACTCCCTCCCTGTGCACCTCCATGTCCATCAAAGCACCCCCTGTTGGCCCCGTCCATTAGATGAGCCACAAGAAAAGAGGACACTCCTTGGGGCTGGGGCTGGGCTGTGGGGCCCAGCTGGTCCTTCCCCACACCAGGCCCGAGAAGCTGAGCTTCCTGGGCCATATTGTCAAGACACACCCTCAAGGTCTCCAGGGCTCTGTCCCACTCTGAGCCATGCCTTCCGATACCCATAGTGCCTTCTTCCCACCCAGAAATACCCAGTAAGTGGGGTGGTCTACCCTTGTTTTAGACAAGGAAGTGTACTCTAGAGCCCGAGGGAGGCATTCTAGCCACTGCTGCTAGAGACCCAAGGGCAGTGGCAAGGGGTAGAGAAGGGGACAGGCTTGCTGGACACTAGGCCTCTGCTCTTGGGGTAGGGCTTCCAGATTCCCAAACCCCAAGCCCATCCATGGGGATAGATGTCATCATATCTAGCCTGCACTGGGGGCGTCTGGCCCTCCATGTGGAGGGGGGTGCCTTCTTGGGGGAATTTGAGTCCTCACAGACAGCCACAACTGCCCCCATCAGTTGGAATGAGAACACAGGGTCAGAGCCCTGTCACTTCCCCACCTGTAGACCAAGCACCTCAGGCCCTGGCAGACACCTCATACTCCCCTTCCACCAGGGGCTCTGAGAGGACCCGTGGGTGCTCTTGGCCCTGAAGCTATGGTCTCAGGGGGCCACAAAGACTCCTTCCTAAACCCAGAAGGCAGTAGTGGGGATGATTGAGATGGGCCTATCCAGGGACTGCACCCTAGACAGTGACTGCCCTTGTCCCAGGGAATCTGAGACCCCTATGAGAAGTGCAGAGATATTCTCTAGTTCACACAGACCCATGGGGGTGCCAGAGTGCCCTCCCTAGGGACTAGTTGTGGTGTCAGTGAAGCCATGGCTGGATGAAGTCATCCTTAGCCAGAGCAGTTCTTCAGTGCAGATAGAACAGAGACTTCTATATTACCCCAAAGCCTCAGGCTGCACTGAATCCTAAGGAAGAACTCTTCTTTCATAGCTATGAGGAGTGTGTGGGACCAGGCGCCACTCAGCTGTATGTCCCCACGGATGCACCACCGCCCTACTCGCTGACTGTCTCCTGCCCCATGCTGAATGGCACTCTCGACTCAGGCAGCGGCTACAGCCACAGCCACAGCCACAGCCACCACCAGCAGGAACAGAGGACCCAGGGCCAGAGTGGCCTCCACACTGTCTCCATGGACACGCTGCCCCCTTATGAGGCTGTGTGCTTCATCTGACCTGCTGCCACTTCCGGGATCAGAGCCACAGCCAAGGAACGCCCAGGGCTCACCCACCCCAACCCAGGCCCCAGCCGCCAGCCCTGGGCTGCTGGTAGGAGTGGCCCAGCCCACAGGTCTCATTGGTCCCTCAGGCTGAACAGTCTCCTCCAGGCTTCCGGGGGTATACACACAGAGATGCACCACAACTGGTACACATGCATAAACGTGACTATACACGCACACACTGACATACCCCAATTGAACACACACTATATACCCCACACAGGTGTGCATATGTGCACACACACACCCCACCCACACACAAGCTCCCCTGAGAAGATTTTCTTCTGAGAAAGTGCTCCCCACATGGTGCCTGATGGTTGTGCATCTGGACAGTGGTGGGTAGAGGTGAGACAGGAAGTCCCACTTCTTTCCCTCTCCCCAACCTCCCCCAGGCGGTGGCCACATTTTGATTCCCCTGCAGAAACTGGCCACCCAGCTCAGCTGCATGCCCCAAGCCCAGCTCCTAGAGCTCGTCCCGCAGGCAGGCAGGCTCCAACGAGGTCTGGATGAGCACATGCCTGCCTGTCAATTCCAGGGGCAGAGGAGCCACATCTCACCACCCTGCCACCTAAAGGGTAGAGACACAGTTCTGGGGGCTCGGGCTTAACCTGGAGGTCTTCCAAGCCCACCAGGCCCCCTCTCTAACTCAGTACCTTCAGTCTGGTGGTGCTAGTGGGGTTAGCTTAGGCACCTACCCCGATTATAGGGGAGGACTGACCCTTGGGCAGAGGAGAGTTACAGCTCCACCCATGTCCACGCAGATTGCCCAGGACTGAGTCTTCAGTGAAGACAAGGTCACTGCTTTAATGCATGTGGCCTCACCACAATGCCATCTAGAAACCTTGTAGGCAGAGAAGGGCCCACTGTTCAGTAAGTGCCCATCCAGCTCCGGCAGCCTGAGCCCAAGTAGACTCAAGCCAACCCAGGAGCCAGTACTGTCATCCTGAGTGGCTGCTCACCACTAGGGACTGAGTCCAGGCTTTGTGGGCTCTTCTCTCTGGGACATGTGAGAGACAACAATAAAAGGAATCTTAACCCCACAAAACCCACCATATCACTACAAGAAGACTACTGTCTGCCAAAGAAGGGGGCGTGTGGAGTCAGCCTGCTCGGACAAAGACACGGGTCAGTCTCCATCAAAGACGATGTAGGATGACAGAGGTGATCTTTGAAGACCCAGCTTGCTCAGGGTAGTGGCCAACTTTCAACATCACCAGTGGCAGGGAGCAAGTCATCCTACCTCCCCCTCCCCACCCTTTGTCACCCATCCCTAAGCAGCAGAGCCACTCACCTTCATCCTCCCCCATTTCAATTTCTCCAACGAAGGGCTAAGAAAATCCGCCATCCCTTTCATAAGCAAAGGAGTGGCAGAATGGCAACCTTGAATTGTGTTTTCTATCGAGTGTGTGTCCTGGTGCAGAGCCGAAAGGGACCCTCCCACAGGTTCTGTAGCATCCCCTCCTGCTCCACTTGGGCGAGGGACCTTGTTTACAAGCAGTTCTGCCCACCTCTGTGGTGTTCTGCTTTCTAGGCAAAAATATCTGTCTATTTTACTATATAGCCTCTAAAATGCACCCCAGGGATGAGACTCTTTTAAGAAACGCAGCCTGATCCTGCAACTCTGCAGAGTACTGGGGGTGTGTGGAGAAGAAACATCCCTGCCTACTCATCATGTTGGCGAGATCTCGCAGAACAGCTTTTCTTGTTCCTGGATTAGGCTGAATAAGCAACAGTGTATCTCTTCTGTGTTCAAAATAAATACATCATATCAATAAAGATGCAGCAAGAAGTAATGTTTTCAAAGAGCACATGGGGGACTCTGGAGATTCGCACTGGCTGCAAATTGAGAGGAAAGAGGCCCCTGAATAGGAGCAATCTGAACATTCGCCTCTGAGGGTTGACATGCCCTACTCGCTACTTCTCTGGCCCAGTAAGATTGAGTAGTCTTCCTGTTGAGGGCTGTTTGGGTAGTGATGCCTTACATGAGAGTTCCTTTGTTGTTTCTTTGCTTTTATTTCAGTTTTTGAGACAAGATCTTGCTATGTAGCTTGGCTCACAATCATCCTGTCTCTGAGTTCCTAGTGCTGAGATTAGTCACATACCACCATGCCACATCCTTTTGCATGTAGGGGTTGGGGTGGGTACATGTGGGTGCATGTGTGTGAAGGCCAGTAGTAAATATCACATGTCCTCAAGCACTTTCCACCTTATTTTTCTTTTTTTATTTTTTATTTATTTTCGTATGTGTATGAATGTACTGTCTGCATGTAGGTTGGTGCGCCCCTGTCGTGCAATGCCGCGGAGGTCAGAAGAGGGCGTCGGATTCCCCTGGAACTGGAGTTACAGACGGTTCTCAGCCGCCATGTGGGTGCTGGGGATCGAACCCGGGTCCTCTGCAAGAGCAGTCGGCGCTCTTAACCATTAGGCCCTCTCTCCAGCCCCCTCCGCATTATTTTTCAATTTGTAAATTTCATATATATATCTATCTTATATATATATATATATATATTGGCCAGGCATTGGTGGACTTGGGAGGCAGAGGCAGGCAGATCTCTGTGAACTCAAGGCCACCCTGCTCTGCATAGGTTACAGGACAGCTGGGATACAGGGAGAGACAGCTGGGGCTACAGGAAGACCCTGTCTCAAAAAGACCCCCCCCAAAATTTTATTTTTATTTTCTGTATGACTGTATTACCTGGATGTATGTAAGTGTACCCATGTCATACAGTACCCACAGAGGCCAGATGAGGGCACTAGATCCCTGGAACTGGAGTTGCAGATGGGTATTAGCTGCCATGTGGGTGCTAGGAACCAAACCCAAGTCTTCTGCAAGGGTAGCCATTGCTCTTAACCGAGGAGCCATCTCTGCAGCTCCCTTCACCTATTTTTTGAGACAGTCTCTCTCACTGAACGTGGAGATCCCTGATTCTAGATCCTGGTCTAAGTCCACAGTGGTTGACCAGCAAGCCCAGGAACCTCCTGTCTCCACAGTCAATACCAGGCCCATAGGCCCATGCTGCCACACCTGCCACGTGGGTCCCCATGCTGCCACATGGGTGCTTATGCTGCCACACCTGCCATGTGGGTCCCCATGCTGCCACATGGGTGCTTACGCTGCCACACCTGCCACGTGGGTCCTGAGCCTGCACAGCAGAGCCATTTTTTATTCTTTTTTTTTTTCTTCCTTTTTGTCTTTTTGAGACAGTTTCCCTGTAGCCCCAGCTGGCCTGGAATGCAATATATAGACCAGACTGACCTCTATCTCCTCTATTTCACTTCTGCCTCCCAAGTGCTGGGATTAATGGTGTGTGTCACCATACCCAGGTTTTTTTTATTATTTGTTTTTATTTCTTTTTAAAATGTTATTTTTATTGTATGAGTTGCTTTGGAAGAGCAACCACTTAGCCACTGAGCCCTATTTTCTTTCCCGTGTGAGTGTTCTCCCTATGTGTACATACGTGCGCCACATGCATGCAGTGTTGGGGGAGGCTAGATCCCCCAGATCTCCTGGAACTGGAGCTACAGTCACTTGTGATTGTCATGTGGGTGCTGGGAACAGAACTCCGGTCCTCTGCAAGAACAGCAAATGCTCTGAACCCTGAGCCCTGTCCTCAACTCCTTTTGTCTGTGGCTTCTTTATCTCACTGAAACATGCCATCACTTCTCTGAGAGTTGGCTGGTGGTACTGTCACTACATGAGCTACCAACTTCAGGATGAGTCCAGGCACATCAGGCACTTCCTGTTTTATTTTAGCAGCAGTTGGCCTTCAGCACCCCAAAGGCTTATCCTTCCCAGAGACATAGGAAATGTATTCAGACTCCCCAAACATGCTTTCTCCCCTCTGCAGAAATGCTCCTCTTCCTTACTCTCTTTAGACTGACGATTTGGGTGGTGATCTCTTTACATACAGATCCTGGATTCCTTCCACAGCCAACACACTTCCACTAGAACTCCAGTTACTAGCATAGCCCAGGACCCCTAAGTGCCCTGAAATTGAGGTGCTATCTAAAGGTGGTGAGGACGATGACTCTGAGATAGGAACACACAGGCTCCTTCCAGAGTTCCACATCCTGGCTAGAGGCTTACTTACAGTCCAGCGTCCACCATCCACACTCCAAGTCCACACTGCCATCTGCTGGCACCCTGCTGCCACTGCCCACTATCAAGGTCCATCCTAGAATGAGGAACCCCTTCTCCCAGTTCAAAGCCCTCTGTCCATGGACACTCGGAGCTGTACACTCATCTTGCCGTTTTGACCCAGGACTTGTCCTGCACCCTTGAGATGTTTGTAAGACTGAATCTGTTCTGGAGGAGACCCTGCCCCTTGCCCTCGCTGTTTGGGAACCCCTAATGTCTGCACACCCTTCCCTGCAGGCAAAATCCTCTCCCCTCTTCATGCTGCTGTGCCCCATTCGGGTACCACTGCCCTGTTCTGGGGCTCCTTCACGGAGATGATGTCTAGCTATGTGCTGACCCCCACCCAGACCACCCACACTCATGCTCATTCCAAACACATGTGCTCCTGGGATTGGGCTTGCCAGCAGCCATGAGCTGTGAGATGCCCGTCTATGGCACCATACTCCATCCCTACAATGAGACCAGCTCCTCTCTGTCAGTCCCCTAGGAAGGGGACCTATGAACTCACTGACAGTCACCCATGACTGATCCACTCAAGAAGGCTGGGCATGGCGGTGAATGTCTTTGATCCCAGCACTTGGGAGGCAGAGGAAGGTAGATCCTGGTCTTCTGCCCTTTGATACTCATGTTGAGGATTAAATCTCAATTTGATTTTGGGTAGGGACATTCTAACTATATGAGACATGAGAGTGGTAAGGACCAAGGAGAACACCCAAGGCTCAGCATAGACACACCAGGAGACCAGAAGTGACATATGAAGGAAGAAGACAGGGCCAGACCCTGGAACACAGCCATACCATCAGAAGAACTGATTAGGGCAGTGGTCCTGTGAGCCCAGGGGGAGTCTGGAAGTGAAAGGAGGGAAAAGTGGCCCGGGAGGGTGACATGGGTTACAGTGGTGGACCACCAAACTGTCCCACTGACAATCCAAAAGACAGGGCACACCATGTCTACAAGTCAGGCTTCGTGAGGTGCTCGTGAGAAGCATCACTCACACCTGGCTCTCAGCAGCACGGTTGGGAAGCTGCCCATTGGAGAGTAACTGCTGACCCTGGTGTAGGTCACAGGGGTGGGCTCTTCTGTCAGAGGAATTCACACAGTTCATGGCAGACAAAGCCATGCAGAGGCGGAGTCTTCATGGCAGACATGGCCACACAGAGGATCGTCAGCATGGACGAGCACAGCAGGCAGGTTCCACAGGCTGTGTATGGCACCATGGACTTCTGCCGCAGCTCAATGTGGGCCTCACCCAAGCGAGAGGAAGGAGCAAGACTAAGTGTGGCTACAGCTGTCCACAGCCACCTCGGGCAGCATCCACTGTCATCCAATCAGCCCACATTATGCAAACCAAGTTCCTAGATACACACACAGACACAGACACACAGAAAGAGCATCATTACTCGGCTCCAACCTCCTTTGTCCTCACACATATTTGCTCAGCCTTGGTTCCCACACATAGTGCCCCACTGGCACACTCAGGTGTTGCACACTCCAGTGTGACCTGCGCTCACACTCAGGTGTTGCACACTCGTGTGGCCTGCGCTCACACTCAGGTGTTGCACACTCCAGTGTGGCCTGCGCTCACACTCCGGTGTTCCCATCTGTATCCTCTGCCACCGACATGGCCAGCCGTGGACTGGATGTGAACAGACGGTCCACAGCTTCATGGATGAAAAGAGAGGGTCTGGCATGGTGTGCTCTGCTCTGCTTGACATGGGCGGCACTTCCCAAGCACAGGTCAACTCTCTGGAGCCCAGAACCCTTTATCTAGGCCAGGCCTGATGCGTCCGAGCTTGGGGGCTAGGCACACCTTTGTCCACAGGTGGTTCTGTTTTGATTTATAGACTAGGTGAGATTAAGTCATCTAATAATTTTTCTAGTACGCAGGTCCCTTCCCATAATACATGACTTTTATATGCATGGACAGTTAGACACAAGTATAAAAATGGTAAATAGGGGATTCTCCCTAAAAATTTATATAATTTTGCCTTACTACACATATACCCCAAACCGGTTCAGGCTGGATTGGCCTTTCTATTCTGTGCACCCAGATACATTGGGAATGTATCTGACTGTGTCTAAGCCTGAATTTTGTTAGGGGAGGAGACCATACTCCAGAGACCAGTGTATGTGTAGCCTGATGCAAGTGGGAGTCTCAGGTTGCTAGGTGCAATGTTTGGAGGGGGCTGTGTATGTGTACAGCACACTCCTGTGAAGGATGGGCAGATAAGTGTATTATTAGAGGAGAAGGTATGTATAGTCCAATATAAGAGTCTTGGGTTGCTAACTAGTCCCAACGCTTGCCCTGCCTTACCTTACCTGGCAAAAGGACTTTGGAAACATGGTTGACTTAAGAACCTTAGGATGAAGCAAGATTGTCCAGTGGACTGAGTATGGTCCCCATGGGATGGAAGCAAGAGAGCCAAGTGGGGTGGCGCATGTCTGTGATCCCAGCATTCAGGAGACAGGCAGGAAGATCATGACTGCGAGGCCAGACTGGGCTTCGTATATAGAAAGACCAGACCCTGTCTTTTTAAAAAAAAAAAAAGGAAGAAAGAAGAAAAGAAGCACAGAACAAGAGGACCAAAGTAGGACCGGGTGTGGTGGCGCACGCCTTTAATCCCAGCACTTGGGAGGCAGAGGCAGGTGGATCTCTGTGAGTTCAAGGCCAGCCTGGTCTATAGAGCGAGCTCCAGGCCAGTTGGGACTAAAAGGGAGACCCTATCTCAAAAATACTAAAAAAAAAAAAAAAGGCTCAAAGTAAAAGATGTCAAAGAACAGAAGCAGGGGAGAGTGTAGCTCAGTGTAGAACACTTGCCTCGCATGCTCAAGACCCTGGTTCAATCCCCAATATTTCATAATAAAAAGAGAATGGAGGCAGAATGATGCTGGCTAGCTGGCTTGAGAGCTGGAATTAGGGCTAACCTTCCTTCCTGTTGCTCTAGAGTAATTTGCAAAGAATAAAGGTTTGTTCCATTCAGTGCTGGAGGCTAAAAAAATCCGAGAGGGGGCGCAAGAGAGGGGCCTGGAATCCAAGAGTCTCCAGTATTATGCAGCCTAATGTGCTGAGAGGGCATTGACAGGGTCAGAGGCAAACTGTCTTTTGTGCCAGACACTCTCAAGGGAACCTAATTCACTAGCAGTCATGCACAGATGGACTGATCCACTAATTCACTAGCAGTCATGCACAGATGGACTGATCCACTAATGCACTAGCAGTCATGCACAGATGGACTGATCCACTCTCAAGGGAACCTAATGCACTAGCAGTCATGCACAGATGAACTGATCCACTAATGCACTAGCAGTCACACACAGATGGACTGATCCACTCTCAAGGGAACCTAATGCACTAGCAGTCACGTACAGACGGACTGATCCACTCTCAAGGGAACCTAATGCACTAGCTGTCATGCACAGATGGACTGATCCACTCTCAAGGGAACCTAATGCACTAGCAGTCATGCACAGATGGACTAATCCAGTAATGCACTAGCAGTCACGCACAGATGGACTGATCCACTCTCAAGGGACCCTAATGCACTAGCAGTCATGCACAGAAGGACTGATCCACTCTCAAGGGAACCTAATGCACTAGCAGTCACGCACAGATGGACTGATCCACTAATGCACTAGCAGTCATGCACGGATGGACTGATCCAGTCTCAAGGGACCCTAATGCACTAGCAGTCACGCACAGATGGACTGATCCACTCTCAAGGGACCCTAATGCACTAGCAGTCACACACAGATGGACTGATCCACTCTCAAGGGAACCTAATGCACTAGCAGTCACGCGCAGATGGACTGATCCACTCTCAAGGGACCCTAATGCACTAGCAGTCATGCAGAGATGGACTGATCCACTCTCAAGGTTCTTCCCTTTGATACCTCACGATGGCTACTGAATCTCTATTTGACTTTGGGCAGGGACATTCTAACCATACAGGGAACAAGAGTGGCTTCCAGAAGGTCAAGGCGAGGAAATGGATTCCACTTGAGAGCCTCCAGACAGAAACAATCCAGTGTGACTGATTTTCGACATCTGACTTCTGGAAGTACACTTCTGTGTTTTCATCGGCACCTGCCCCTTGCTGATCAGGGTTTGGCCTGGCCTGGCAGCTCCCTGGCATGTCCAACTTGCCCCTCTTGCCAGTAGAGCACGTTTCTGCAGCAGAGAACTCCGAAGCATGATGCATGAGGAGCCTCAGCCAGTGATACCCAGTGAAGGCAGGGACAGGCTAGATACTCTGAAAACCTTCTGGGTAATTGCACAGGCCATGAAAAAAGGAGGGCAACAGAGAACCATCTGTGGGTCTACAGGAAAGGATCCTTATCCACAGGGACTTCTGGGGGTTGGAGGGCACCCTTTTTGGCTCCACTTGCTAAAGAAAGAGGCCCTAGAGTATGGCAGATGGGAGCAGCCACCACCTACGCACCTCTACAAAGCCTCCCCCAAGCTTGGACCAGGGCTGGAGTTCCAATAGCTCATCTCCATCAACCCACTTGTTTCCCAGGAAGAAGGAAATCAGGTCCCAGAAGGTAGACCTCACCAGGCCCCTAAGCAAGCCACCCGCTCCCCAAAACAGGCTAGCCTTGGGGAAGCAGCAAGCCCACTAAATCAATGTTGGTCCCATTTTTGCAGTAGAAAAACAGAGGGCTGAAAATGTTAATGCGATCCTCTGGGGTCGGATAGTGATAGAATCCCTGGACCATACTACCTGTGTATAGAGTAAGCCCAGAGAGGGGGAGCCTGGAACTCAGACACCAGAGGAAGGGTCAGCTTCAGCCCCACTGCCGCGCTGAGAGGCAGGCCCACTGGCTGCCAGACTTGAGAAGTCTGTTTTTTGACTTTGAGCCTCGGGGCATGGTTTTGTGAAGTAAGACAGGTGACATAAGCCTGAGCAGGGGCTAGGCAGCTCTCTGGCCAGGTGCCCTCCCTCCATCGTCCTCTCAGGAGCCCCCATCTCCGGCAGCAGTCCCTTCCAGTCTTGCCCTTTTGGGTGCTCTGTCCCGGCTCTGTCCCGGCACAGCCTGACAAATGCCCTTGTTTGTTCCAGGTGCACACCAGCTTTGCCCCACTGGGTCCTCCGCCTGCCCTCTGCAGACATGGAAGATACCATGCTGGGCAGGCTGCACTGCTCAGCCACCTCAGGGGCACAGCCTCGCCTGTGGTCCAGGCTGTCAGTGAGCAAGGCACCAAGCAGACAGTATTGGCATCTTCCTGGCTAGAGCTGGTGTGAAGCAGTTCTTGGCTAGACCCCACAGCAGACCCAGCTCAGGCAGAAGGCTAGCAAAGACTCCTCCTGACTGCTGAGGGGGCCCGGCCAGGCCTAAAATCCAGAGAGCCACAGGAAAGCCTCTCAGAAGGGTTAGGGTCTACCATAGATCCAGCCAGGGATACTGACCGTTAGACTCCTGCTTACAGCCCTAAGCCCATCTGAGGTCTTGAAGGTGATAGCACATTCAATGGCGCCTGATCACCCAAGGCCCACAGCCCTCTGTTGGGACATGCTTACACACTGAGGTGTTTCTTACCTGCCGCAGTGGTCCTATCCTGTATCAGATACCCTTGTTCCTTAAGGACAGTATCCTGAGCAGACTGAAGGGAAACCAACCCCTAAGCCTGACCCCTAGCCTTTCTCGGGTGTGGAGGTTGCCTCTTCATGTAGCAAGCAGCTCTTGAGAGCACAGGAGTCACCAGGCCTAGCCAGCCCTGCCTGACATGTGCTCCCCCATCTTCAGGGGAGTCCTCAGCCCAAGGCCAGAAGCATACCCAGAGCTGGGCAGCTCCAGAATGAGCCTCACTCTTCCTAGGCCCTTGCCCACCTGCTCAGACCACTGACTCTGGTGAGCTGCCCTGGAAGTGGACTAGACAACGAGACCCTTGCACAGAGCCAGAGGCAGCTGGTGACAGGGCAGCACAGATAATACGGTCATTCGATTCTGGATGTCTTCTCAAGCATCCTCACAGGTACAAGGGCACACTTAACTACACCCGCTGGGGTGAGGAAATGGAGACGCCCTGAGCAAGCACAGTTTGCCAGGAAGACAATCATGAAACATAGGTGGTGCTGGGACCAGGGTGTGGAGAGGGCAACAGGGAAGCAGGGACGCAGTCAACCTGTGGCTTGTCAGGCGTGGGGACCAATCTGCTACCCGCAGCTGGCCTCAGATTCCAGCACTACCACGCACTGGTGTTGGCTCTAAACCGCTCCCTCGGGCTCTCGAAACCCACCGTCCTCACCTGCAAAGCAAGTGTGCTCACACTTCCTTCTCAAGAAGCTGGGAAGAGTTGGGACAGAGTGTGTACACAGCACCTCTTCATAACCCGTACAAGGGAGGGCTCCTTGACGGGGCTTCCTGTCCCTTGCGCACCCCAACTCAGCACGGTGACCGTGGGAGATCCCCCTGCCTTTCTGAGCAGCTGCTCAAATGAGAGCAGAGATGTGGGGCCAGGGAGATGGCTCAGCCACCAAGTCTGTCTTGGATCCCCAAGATCCACAAAGTAGAGGAGAGAACTCAGGCAAGCGCAAGGGAAGTGCTCCCAATGGGCCCTTGGGGTGGAAGTCAGCTGGGTGGCAGCACTTCCCGGGCCACATCACCCATTAGTACCCCCGGGAGCCAGCTGTAGGCGTTAGCTCTCTTGCCCTCCCTCCAGCCCCCTTTTCTCAAGGGGAATTAAGAAGTAAGTGGAGAGCAACTAGCTCTACTGCTGACACTGACTGCTATGTTGGACAGTTAGGCCCCCACGGGAGGGAAGCCACAGCCCATACGTGAAGTCTCCTGGAAACAGAAAGAATGGATTCGACTGTGAGGGCCAGAGAATCCACACCAGCTCTGGGCCACCCACCACATACATGTCTTTTATGTGAAAGAGAAATATATTACTTTAAAAAAAATCATCAGTTACAAAAAGAAATCATCAGTTACATGAAATAGTTTAATGATTCTAGTCTTGTGTAGCACATGTAAAACCAAAATCAAAACTATACATGCACACAAACATATGTGTTTGTGTGTGTGTGTATAGCAACTCTTTCACTAAAAAATGCTGACTGAAAAGAAATATGTTGTTCAATAATTTAGAAACATTTGCTGAGCCAGAGAGGCTGAGGCGGCTCTTACTACACTGAGTTCCACCCCTAGAGGTCTCAGCCCTGGAAGAAGAATGGGGTGATTCCAAGAGACCTAGAATGTCCTAGCTTGCACCCTCTGGTTCTTCAGGGATGCCAGCCCTGCCATGCTCTGCCAGCCACTCTAGAGGGACTGTAAGGAGAGGTCCTGTGTCTAAGAATTAGGGTACATGTCGGGGCTGGAGAGATGGCCTAGTGGTTAAGAACGCTGACTGCTCTTGCAGAGGACCCAGGTTCGATCCCCAGCACCCACATGGCGGCTGAGAACCGTCTGTAACTCCAATTCCAGGAGAACTCCAGATCCTCTTCTGACCTCCATGGCATTACACGACATGGGTGCACAAACCTACATGCAGACAGTACATTCATATAAATAAATAAATAAATAAATAAATAAATAAATAAATAAAATATTAAAAAAAAAAAGAATTAGGGTACACGTCTACCATGTGTCACCTGCCCTTTTCTGGCCATGGTACGGTAGTGGTCTATGCCCCCACCAATTCTGCCTGACCTTGGGCAAGCTGGCTCTGACCGTTTCAAGTGTGATATCTAGGTGGGAGGTTTCTACAAATATCCGAAGTCACGGCTGTGTATGGCCTCCTAACTGAGGTATTTGGGACGGCAGATAGGATGGCAAGCCCTTTCTGAACCTGTACATACTATGTTAGGAAACATGGTATTTTAAAAATTAACACGCAAGTCAGGCACAGTAGCACATACCTGTAATCCCAGCACTCAAAAGGCTGTGGCAGAACTAGTAAGAGTTCAAGGCCAGCCTGGGTTGTACAGTGAATTGGAGGCCTGCCTAAGCTACTAAGATTCTATGTTTGTTTGTTTTACTCTTTTTGAGACAGGGGTTTCCCTGTATCCCCAAATGGCCTGGAACTCACTATGCAGACCAGACCAGCCTTGAACTCACAGAGATCTGCCTGCCTCTGCCTCCCAAGTGCTGGGATTAAAGGTATGTACCACCATGCCTGGCCAAGATTCTATCTTTTAAAAAGGGGGAGTTGGAGAGATGGGTTAGTATCTAAGACCACTTGCTATTCTTCCAGAGGACCCAGGTTTAGTTCCCAACACCTACATGGCAGCTCACTACCTTCTGTAACACCAGTTCCAGGGGATAGGATGTCCTCTTCTGGCCTCTTGTAGGCACTGTACTTACATGCAGGCAAAAAAATAATAACATTCCTATACACAAAACAAAAAATTTATTTTAAAAAAAAGGAAAGGAAAAGGAACATCAGAGTTTAGATGAAAGATTCATTGGCTACTACAGAACAAGAGACAAAAAAATCACACGCAAAAAAGCAGATGCTCTGATTGAACAGAGGTGAGTGCTGGACTTCTCACAAACCACAAAGATGGCCCCACATGTCAGGAATGCTGATACAAAGGTTCCTGCCTTTCCAGGTTTTCTGGTTTATCCTTTTTCGGCTGCAGGTACTGATGGACATGGTCCCCTGTGGCTGCTGTCCCTCAGCCTGTCGGAAGAGCCAAGAACGGGCCAAACAGGCAGCAGCTGAAGTCCTTGCCTTCTTACCTGCCCTCTGGGCCCAGGCCACCAGGCACAACTGGCAGCTGGAGAGACAGGTGTCTACTCATCGGTACTATCCCGGAGCTCACGGTAGCCCTTCCCTCTGTCTACACCCAGTCTTGTCCAGGCTGTCCACCCACACCAGAATGTCAAGGGCAGCAACACTTCAAGAGCATGCTTGTAAACACTGACTTTCCTGTCCACACTGCCCCAGAGGAAAGGTTCTTCATTTCTCTAGCTTCCTGCTTGGTTCAAGAAGCAGCTGCGCCTTGGGTGCACTGTCACAGCTGAGTGAAGCTAAGATATTTTCTGATCCAATAAAGATGGCTTCATGCTCTGTGGCCTGGCACATCCAATCAGATGGAAAAACACTTCAAGAGACTTAAGACCACTTGTGTCTCTCCCCCCGGGGCACAGGCATTCACTGATTCCAAAGGCACAGCTCCTCACACAAGGACAGGACAGAGTGATAAGGCCTTGAAAGCCAGCCTGACTGCCCTTTACTCCCTCTCCCCTGCTCAGCACAGAGCAAAGCATCGAGGCCCCAAATGCCACTGTCCTGACCTGGAATGACATGGAACTGGCATTATTAGTTTTGGCACGACCTTCATCCCCTGGGCTACTGGCATGATTTAGGGACCAATGCAGGATTCTCCTGTGGACACGGAGGACCATGTGACAAGGAATAGAGACTGCAGCTGCCTTGTGCCAGGAAACCACTCAACAATGGGCTCAAGCCAAACTGCACAGCTGTATCAAAAACTAGAGATGATTTTCCTTGAAAATTGCTCAGTAGTAAAATGTGACAGGGTCCATACACTGCCAGTTCTCCTCAAAAAGATGCAGGGGATTGGGAGATTGGGAGCAGCACAGAGCAAGAGGGCGGTGGGGAACAGCTCGGGAGGAATGCTGCCACTTCTGCTGTGCGCTGGCCCTGAGGACTCCCAGCACCTCTCTGAGCTTTATATCCTTCCCTGCGATACCTGGCTCCCCTCACAGCAGCCCTTGTGCAGTGTCCATCAGGACACTATGGATAGAGCAATCCCTTCTAGAGGGCTTCAGTGGAGGGTTTCAGAGCAGGAAGCGCCAGGAGGGGCCCCGAGGAGAATGTACGCTGAAAACGCTAAGGGCCTGATAAACTGTTGGTCTCATGATGAACAGAAAATGCCCTAAGAAAATTAATCTGACCAGATAAAAGGCTCCTGAGAGGAGATGCTTCCAATCTCCTAACAGCTAGCCTGGGCCTGCCAGACTTCTGGCGCCGTCCTTGTAGACTGCTCCTTTCCTACGGGCCGTGCTTCCAAGTCTCTGGAGTTAATATCCTGGCCCGGTTTTGTTCAAAGAGTTCTAACATTTTCTCCAAGTTGTGATCAGCCTCAATTACCTGGAAATGAAACACAAAGATCATGGGATGCACTGACCTGGGGAAGTGGGGGCAGATAGCCCAAGGCACCAGTGGGCAGAAAGGACGGTCAGACCAGCTCCAAGGGACAGGACAGTCTACACTCCAGTTAATCTTCGCCTAAGATCCATGGACGTTTTCCCTTCACAAATGCCTTTTCTGGGCTGGAGAGATGGCCTAGCGGTTAAGAGCACTGACCACTCTTGCAGAGGACCCGGGTTCGATCCCCAGCACCCACATGACGGCCAAGAACCGTCTGAAACTCCAATTCCAGGAGAACTCCAGTTCCAGGGGAATCCGACACCCTCTTCTGACCTCCGCAGCATTGCACGACATGGGTGCACAAACTTGCATGCAGACAGTACATTCATACACATACAGAAATAAATAATAAAAAATTAATAAAAAAATTTAAAAAGAAAGTTAAAAAAAATGCCTTTTCTTTCATTGAGATGGGGGGCAGTGTTTGCTAGGGATTAAACCAAGGACTCAAATGTCTAGACAAGAGCTCTGCCATGCTGCCACTTCCCCAGCCCCTTCTTGTCCATTTTTTAGCCTCAAATTTTCTTTTCACAATGAAAGAAAGCAATAAACTTTGGAAGTTCTCCATAGTAAAATGTCCCTTGCTACAGCTTACTGCCCTCCCCCGGCCCCGGCAGAGCTACCAGACAGTCTGTGAGGCACACAGTCCAAGGCCGTACACGAAAGCTCATATAATGCTCTATTGGATGTGTGACTCCCTACCTAAGGAAATTTAGGAAAGCAAATTGGAACACAGGACAGGCAGTAGGAAATACTGAGGGAGGGAACATCAGTACCATGTTGTCAGCAAGTGAAAGAAGGGGCTGCTATGGAAAGAAGGGGCTGCTGTGGAAAGCCAGCCCATGAGCTCCAAGGCAGCAGAGGCTCAGGCAACAGTTCTGCACAGCCCTCATTTCTCCTGAGGACATCGCTGTGTGGCAGCCCAGAACAGCCAGATACTGACATGCCTTCTGATGACACTGAGTCAGCTAACCAAGATGAATGGTCTCTGTGTCATACAATGAAAGGGAACCACAATCCCAAACCCAGGTCCAGAGGCAACCAGGATATTTCTTTGTACCTGATGGTAGGTAGGTGAAATGGTACTGAGATCAGCACTTTGAATGGCACAGGGTAATGGCCTTTTCTCAAGTCTGTCCAAGTCACTCTAGGACTCGGTTCAGAAATGGAGGGCAGAGAGATAAAGAGATCTTTTCCGTGGAATAGCGGACATTACCCCCGGCCCTTCTCCTTATAGAAAGGTCTCACCTGAAAGGGAGATTAACTTACCAGAACAGGGGCTGCAGCTGGGAAAAGGGCACCTGTGACCAGCCACTCCTCATAGAGGCGGTCGATAGCACTGAGGTACTCCTGTAAGGGAGACACAGGTACAGCTGTGCTGAGTGGGAGGAAGAAAAGCCCACTCACCATGGGTCTCAAAGGGGGGGCAGAATTCTCAAGGAACACTGAGCAATGACACAGACCTGCAAAGGAACCTGAAACCCCCAACATGGCTACCAGGACACCCTGTATCTAGATGGTCAGAACATCCCCAAACACCCCACCTGCTCCACTAGGCTTTGGTAAGCGTGAATCCTAGCTTTCCCCAGCCAAGCCTAAAAGCAACCTCCCCACCTGGCTTCCCCCATTTCTTGAGATTTCTCCAGCAGGGGGCCCCAGTCCCACCAGGTGGAGGTGTACGGATTTCTCCAGCAGGGCCCCAGTCCCACCAGGTGGAGGTGTACAGATTTCTCCAGCAGGGGCCCAGTCCCACCAGGTGGAGGTGTATAGATTTCTCCAGCAGGGGCCCAGTCCCACCAGGTGGAGGTGTACAGATTTCTCCAGCAGGGGCCCAGTCCCCCAGGTGGAGGTGTACAGATTTCTCCAGCAGGGCCCAGTCCCCCAGGTGGAGCTGTACAGATTTCTCCAGCAGGGGCCCAGTCCCCCAGGTGGAGGTGTACAGATTTCTCCAGCAGGGGCCCAGTCCCACCAGGTGGAGGTGTACAGATTTCTCCAGCAGGGCCCCAGTCCCCCAGGTGGAGGTGTACGGATTTCTCCAGCAGGGCCCCAGTCCCACCAGGTGGAGGTGTACGGATTTCTCCAGCAGGGCCCAGTCCCGCAGGTGGAGGTGTACAGATTTCTCCAGCAGGGCCTAGTCCCACCAGGTGGAGGTGTACAGATTCTCCAGCAGGGGGCCCCAGTCCCACCAGGTGGAGGTGTACAGATTTCTCCAGCAGGGGCCCAGTCCCCCAGGTGGAGCTGTACAGATTTCTCCAGCAGGGCCCCAGTCCCCCAGGTGGAGGTGTACAGATTTCTCCAGCAGGGGCCCCAGTCCCCAAGGTGGAGGTGTACAGATTTCTCCAGCAGGGGCCCAGTCCCACCAGGTGGAGCTGTACAGATTTCTCCAGCAGGGGCCCAGTCCCACCAGGTGGAGGTGTACAGATTTCTCCAGCAGGGGCCCAGTCCCACCAGGTGGAGGTGTACAGGCATCCAGACCTGAGCATCCTCCCTCTGGCTTGTCGACAAGAGGACTGATCCCCTCCCCTTGCTATTCCTTCCCTGCAGACCACTCATTGTAGAGACCTTCCAGCCCATAAGCACCACCACTTGTGGAAAGCTTCATGTGGGGCAGCATAAGAGAAAGGGGACAAACACTCCCCCAAGCCACTGTTGCCTCCACACCGGGCAGTGCTGCCCACATGCACTCTTGGGCACTGGGCTTCCACATGCTGACTACCTGAACACGTCCTCCAGTAACACTCTGCCCCCATGCCAGAAGCTGACATGAAACCAGGCTACCACCTTTTCAGTCACCACTAAACTCTTCATTGGGAACCAGGAGCCAATTTTGTCTTAAAGACCTTGTCAAAATCATTAGGGCTACCCTTGGACAATGGCTTGGAAGGACTCCAGACAGCATTTCTTGAGAATGTCTGGGTCACCTTGTCAGAGCACAGCTTGGCTGCCCCCAGATCCAATTGCCCGTTTCCAAGATTTCAAAGGCACTGCTTAGAGCAAGCCCAGGGCCTCCAATGGCTAGGATATATCTTACTGGTCCAGGGCTATAAAAGGCTGGGCAGAGCCTTAGGGATTAGACAAGGCTTTCAGGGACCCCACTGCAGCCTATCTAGAGTCCAGAGCCCCAGGACATCCCCTCAGTGCTTGCCAAGCCTCTGTCTGTCCTTCAAGGACAGCTGTTCACATATGGTTCTCAACTGAATGTTAACTGAGCAACTGGTAGGTGTCAGGCCCAGGACACATGCTGAGGACACAGAGGGAACAAGACTGAATCTGAAAAAGCTCACAGTGTAAAGAGGGCTGAGGACAAATATTGTCATTACGGTGTCCCGAGGGCTATCCATGTAGGAGGCTTAGAAGCAAGGGAGGAGCAGTACAAGACAGACAGGGAGAGCGTTCCCAAAGAAGTGACATCAGAGCTGACCTATGAAGGCCAAGAAACCACTAGGCCTGTCTGTCCTCCTGCCTTCCTACCTGCCTGCCTTGTCTGTCTGCCTGTCTGTCTGCCTTGTCTGCCTGCCTGCCTGCCTGCCTTGTCTGTCTGCCTGTCTGTCTGCCCTGTCTGCCTGCCTGTATCTGTGTCTGTGTCTGAGTCTGTATCTGTATCTATGTCTGTATCTGTGTGTCTGTGTCTGTGTCTGTGTGTGTCTGTGTGTGTGTGTGTCTGTATCTGTGTCTGCATCTGCCTGCATCTGCGTCTGCATCTATGCAAGCAGCCATGACTAGTTTCTAAAGCCAGAGCATGAAAGGCAGAGCGAGCAGAGGGAGACACCAGAAAGCAGACTGGGGCTAGTCTTCCAGAGCTCCATACACCATACAAAGCAGACTGGGGCTAGTCTTCCAGAGCTCCATACACCATACAGAGCAGACTGGGGCTAGTCTTCCAGAGCTCCATACACCATACAGAGCAGACTGGGGCTAGTCTTCCAGAGCTCCATACACCATACAAGGCAGACTGGGGCTAGCCTTCCAGAGCTCCATACACCATACAAAGCAGACTGGGGCTAGTCTTCCAGAGCTCCATGCACCATACAAAGCAGACTGGGGCTAGTCTTCCAGAGCTCCATGCACCATACAAAGCAGACTGGGGCTAGTCTTCCAGAGCTCCATACACCATACAAAGCAGACTGGGGCTAGCCTTCCAGAGCTCCATACACCATACAAAGCAGACTGGGGCTAGTCTTCCAGAGCTCCATGCACCATACAAAGCAGACTGGGGCTAGTCTTCCAGAGCTCCATGCACCATACAAAGCAGACTGGGGCTAGTCTTCCAGAGCTCCATACACCATACAAAGCAGACTGGGGCTAGTCTTCCAGAGCTCCATACACCATACAAAGCAGACTGGGGCTAGCCTTCCAGAGCTCCATACACCATACAAAGCAGACTTTAGACAGCAGCAAGACACTTGGGGTCCTGAGTTACAGAACTGCATGCATGGTGTTCTGTGGTGGAATCTCAACCTGTAGCAGCTGTTTGTTGTAAGGAGACATGGAGAATAAAAGAAATGCCAGAGAGAAAAGTCCCAGTGCAGTACAAAAGCCCAAATTAGCATTGATGTGATCAGAACCCTGTCACTGAGTGGCACCAGGCACTGGATGTGGGGCCTGATATTTCATTTGGCTGGAGCATTAGGGAGCTGGCTTTTGCCCCCAATAACCTACAGAGATAAACCTGCCAAGGCGGGGATCCAAGCCAGCCCCTGTCACCAGCTGATGAGCAGCCCTGCAGCCCTCCTCTGAGGATTCAGGCAAAGGTGTCCCCTTCCTGCAATTTCCAAAGAGCACATCATGGTTTCTAGAACCAAATGGAGCCTCTGTCGGCTCCCACAAACAGCCTTTGTGGAACGCCTTTCCCATGGCCCATGCATTCTCATCAGAAGCCCACCAAATACCAGTATGTAAGACCCCAAACTCCTGCAAACAAATGCGTTTGGTCTCTCAAGGCCAGCTCCCAAGTCTCTTGACCTGCCAGGTTTACCTGCCTCCGAGTCCTTTACTTCCTCTCCCTTCCCCCTGCCTGTGGCTGGGTGCATGAGCGAAAAGAAATGGTTTTACCCGGGCTGAGAGGTCTGTGACTCACACACGTGGACACCCAGGAACCCCACTGCCCCACAACTAGATGCGGCAGAAAGGAAAGGACAAGTGCTCCCCTCCTCCCAAAAGACACACACTAAGCAGTCTTGATTAAAGAAGACCTGGCCTTGACAAGGTTAGGGCAGGGTGGGTGGATGGTCGTGTGTATGTGCATGTGCGTGTGCATGCACCTGTGTCCAAGCACTGGAGTACAGAAGTCTTGAGTCTGGGACAACAGGAAGTAAAGCCAGAGAGGAAGTCAGCAATCACATTCAGTGGCACTTCCCGTTTTTTTCTGGGGTTTTGTTGTTGTTGTTTTTGTTACCAGCAACCACCCTGATGTGGTGGTGGTGGGTACGGAAGGGAGGGCGAGCTGGGTGAGGTGGGCCGGCTCCGGCCTCTTACCAGCGGAATGACCTTCTCCTCTTCCCGGCACCTCATCTTTAATCTTTGATAACAGGTCTCAGGTGTAGTCCGGAGATAAACTGAGGTTTTAAAAAAAAGAGGTGTCTCTGATTGCTGTGCTCATAGTGTGGGAGTAAAAGACAAGTAGGTGCATACACTGTGGTAGACATGACAGTGCATGGCTCCCACAAGGAGCCTCAGGCCGGGAGCCAAATCTCAGTCTGCTCCTGTGTGACCAACGGGCATCCTGGCTCTCATCTCCCAGTTCCCTTCCCATTGCCATGCTCCAACCCCACAGCTTCACTACAATGCCTAAGCAATTCCATTCCCAGAGGGGCCAGCAGGCCCTGGGCCTCAGCCACGTCCCATATCTGCCCTTCCCACACAGCAAAGAATAGCCATCAAATCAAAAAGAACCAAGGGATGGAAGCAGCTACTCAAGGGAGGGCAGTGTAAGAAACCAAGACCAAGTTCGTCTTCAAAGACACCCCCAGACTCGGCCTGTCCTTCAAAGGGACTAGACACCCCCAGACTCGGCCTGTCCTTGAGGAGCTCATGTAGGGAAGGGATCACAGGTGGCAGGTGCCCCCACCTGCTGCTGCCACAAGGTGGAGCCCCACAGGCATGCCCTGGCTGGGTCCAGGGAAGCACCATGCAGGGCACAGGAAGAGGTTGTCATTACCTATCAGATCAATGGACACATCGATGTTCTTGACGATCCAGTCAAACCACTCAGACAGAATCACATAGTCAACTTCAGGCATCTTCCCACTGCAGAGAGAATTCAGTTTTATTCACCTATGTGCTGTGCCGTTCCTCTTAAGGACCTAGGAGTGGCTTTTGTGGGAAGGGTATCACCAAGAGTGCACTACATGGTGTGGTCCAATGCTGAGAGGACCCAGAGCAGCCTTCTGGCTTTCCAATGCAGGGAACAGGGGCTGGCTGTGGGGTAACAGCAAGGGCATGGCACTGAGTGGTGGCGGACCAAGGCTCTTCACCATCTGGCCCCTGAGAATGGAGATAGCATTCAAGTTGGGAGATGGGATCCAGAGAGTCATTTTCATGCCTAGAAATCTCTTCTATTAAAATCCTTATGGATGCTTGACACACACTACTTAAAATAATGAGAAACCAAGCCTTGAGCTACCTCTGAGACAGGAACACACTTGGCAACTGAAGGACAGGGTGGTAAAGCCACATTCAGATGAAAAAGGCTCAGAGCCTAGTGCTCAATAAATACAGCAGATGCTAACCATGAACACGGTTTTGCCCCCAACCACATACAAAAACATACATCCACACATCACATTTAAAATACCTGGAAACACACCAAAATGTCAACAGTGCTTTTCTCTGAGCTAGAGAACCACAGGGTACTTTGCTTTTCCTTGCCTCTATTTTTCAAATTTTAACAACATTTTAGTACTCAAAACGAAAGTAGGAGCATTTTTATGTATCTTAAATATTAAAATTTAAAAAGAGAAGCAGTAGGGGGCTAGGAAAATGGCTGGGTAGAAAAGGTACTTGCTCTGCAAGCATGAGGACACAAGTTCAAATCCACAGCACCCGCATGGGAAAAAAAAAAAAAGACAAGCATGGCCCCACGAAGGCTCGTGGGGCCATGTACACCAGGGTGGGGAGGCAAAGGCAAGCAAAGCAACAAGCTTCAGGTTCAGTAACAGACCCTGCTCAAGGAAATAGGCAGAAAGTAACAGCAGAACTCAACCCCTCTGCCCGTAACACACACAAACTAAAAAGGGGTGGGGGAGTCCAGGGATAAGGGGAGCCCTGGCTTCTGCCCTGGCTTCTGTTCTCGGGCATCCTCTGTCCTAAGAGGACACAGAGAAGGACGGGAGGGGCCACTCCTGGGAAGCAAAGGCCAAGAAACGATGAGGAGCTTTCCAAGCCCAGGAGGAGGTTTCCTTTCAACGTCTACCTGCAGTTCCTCTCTGGGACCTACGTAGCCTGGCAGCCAGAAGGAGAGCAGGTGCCAAACCTGTGTGAAGAGGAGGACTTCTGACAGGCAGCAGAATAAGCAACTCCTGCCCTGTGGAGGAAGGTGATAAGAAACTGGAAAATCTTTGAAGCTGTCTGGGAGACTGAGGGTGGTAGCCAAACACAAGGTCTGCCACGGCATGGAGAGGAGCACTCTCCCCTTGTCTCGGGGACCACCAGGATGCCTTCCGCAGAGCAGAGTGGAGGCTGACAGTGCAGGGAGAATGTAAAGCGCCCATGAGAACAGCAAGAAGACCAGAGCCGGTCACCACACGCGGCTGTCAACATACCATGAATAACTGGGGGAGCTGGGGTCAGGGAGAATGGAGGAATTGTCACCCCACCACCACAGAGACAACTCCAGTGAATCGAGTGTAGGCACCATGGTTAGACTAAAGACTGTGCCCACTTGCTGGTGAGGTGTGAGGATAGCTGGCCACCTCCTTCCAGTTCCTCTTCTTACTTCCTTCTGAAGTAACCCATGACTTCCTGAGGGCCATCCCACAGGCTCAAGTGCTTCAAAGAGACTTGGCCCCACCCTGCGATTCAGGAAGGCGCAACAGGTCTACTGCAATAAATCCCTCTGTTCCCCTATGATGGGTTTTGGAAAACAAACTGAACCAATCAGTGCAGGCCCTGTTCCCACCACAGGGGCTCACACCAGACCAATGAGGTGAGAGGAGTTTCAGTAGGGTACACATTTTCACAACGATTTTGTCACCATGAAGAAATCATACTGAGGTGAGGTGAGGTGAGGTGAGGTGAGGTGAGGTGAGGTGAGGTGAGGTGAGGTGAGGTATTCACAGAGTAGGAGACGCAGGAGTCTGAGCCAGAGCCACCAAATTAACAGATGACAACCTCACTGCTCAGGCTGCTTTGAGTCAGGTTTTAATTCAGTTCTGCTCAAAGTAGCTGATGTTCAAGAAACCAAGTCACGATGGCAGCGACAGCCTGTAATCCTAGCACTTAGGAGGCTGAGACAGGAGGATCTCAAGTTCAGTACCAGCCTGGCCCACACAGCAAGTTCACAGTTCCAGACCAGCCTGTGAGACCTAATCTCAAAGCAAAACAAAACCTGAATTAAATACCAGCTACTCTGTATACATAATTTCCTTTTGTTTTCATAAGACCTTGTGAAGCCAGTTTTAGCCCCAAGTTATAGTTGAGGAAACTGAGGCTCAGACTCAAGCCTGGCTTTCCCTGGCCCCCAGGCAGAACTGTTTTCCACGGTATCACTCGTCCCCCCAGGTCTGTCAGCTGAGGCCTGAGCTGGAGCACAGCACATCTCTGCAGCCTGAGTGCTCAGGCTCAGGACTAAGGCCTGGAGTCCTGGTTCTGGGCCAGGGCAGGGGGAGGACCTGCCTGTTGTTTCAGTGTGAGTCAGCACCGTGCTCCCAGCTGGGCCCTAGTCCACTCCTCTCTGTCTGTTCTTAGAAAAGGAGGACCAGGCAGGCTTGTAAAACCTTTGCAGTGAATTATTCAGCCCACAGGGCTTGGCCACACAACTGCCTGCACGACCTCTTTAGGCACAGGAGGTTCCTCACCACCTTCAGCTTTGCACTGTAGTCCAGTGCCCGCACCTCGGCTATCCCATTCCTGAGGGCAGCGTATGGCCAGAATCTTCCTCTCAGCAGTTACCACAGCCTCTCGGCTGCTGGTGGCGGGGCTGCACTCATACCACCCTCCCAAGCTCACCCGGAGAGAGAAAGGTGGGTCTCTCCCGCAGTGTGCCCTTCACCTGTTCAAGGCCTCAAAGGTAAGAACACCCTTTGAGAAGTTCTGCTTTGGGGTGATGTAGCATTCCGGTGAGTATCTGTGGGCTTTTCTAGGAGCCCAAGCCTGCAAGGGCAGATTTCAAAGTCATGCCAGCTGTGCCCCCCTTGTCCAGCCTCCCCACCCCCACCCCACCGCATCCTCCCATTATCCACTGATTCAAGGGAAAGGTTCCTGGGGAAAAGATTAACCCCAGTATTCCCAGAGTCCCCAAGGCTGTACCAAGGTCTTCAAGGAACCCCTGCCCACCTCGAGGCTGCAAAACCACCAAATCCTGAGACACTGTCAACATTTCTGTGGTTCATGGTCTCACAGAAATGCAAAGTGCAGGTGCCAGGGAGGAGTTCCTACAAAGTCACCAGGACAGAAGAGCTGGAAAAATACAGAAAGACACATTCACTTCTTCGACCGTCCAAGGAGCCCAGGACAAGGCCACAGAACTGGGAAAGAAGCTGTCCCGTCAGGCTAGGGGGGAAGTATACGATGAGTCAGCAGCTAAGATGACCAAAAGCCGAGGGTAGGAGAATGTCACCTGGCATGGGGCAACCTACCAGAGTGGGAGGGGTCGGGATACTGACAGATTGGGCGGCAAGGACCCACAGAAGAATCACAAGGTCCAGAACTCTTCAGAGATGGGTGACAACATTAGGGATGAGAAATGGGCTCAGAAGTTTAGAAACTTGGCCATGCTTCCAAAGAGAAGAAGGCCACAGCCAGGATGGCCCCCAAGTTGAACTAAGCCCTGCACCTCCCACTCCCCTTCACCTCTGGTCACTCCACTCCAGGTGCCCCTCTTCACAAAGGTCTGCACACAGGACCAGCTCAGCAAACAGCCATCCGAACAGACAGGCAGCCCCCTCTCTCCCAGGTTCACAGGAACCCCCCCCCACACACACACCCCGTGTCTACCACCCAGGTCTGCTCCCCGCACTCTTCTTCAGAACAGTAAGCCACAAGGAGCTTCCTATTTCCAGGCTCCTCCTGCTCTCCCTCCTCTTGCTGAGCTGCTCAAGAACAGGGAGCTGTAGAGAAGGAAAAGTTGGATGACTAAGCAGTAGGTATCTTGTGCCTTCTGGAAACCAGGTAGCAGGAAGAAGGGAACCTGGGACAAAATACCACCCGCTGGCAGGCAAGCTGGAGCCCCACGAAGGTCTGAGGACAGAGGACAGAGCAGCTGTCGTGACCTGCTTCAGCTGCCTCCCGACTCCCCAGCACGGGCAGACACTCTGAGCAGCCTGGGAATAGAGGATTTAGGACAGAGCTCACTTGAGAATGTCACAGACTCAGGAGCACAATGCATGGCAGCCGAGGACCACCAGAGTCAGTGCAGTGGCCCCCTCAAAAGCATGTATGTGAAAAGGGGAAAAAATGGACCCTCAGGAACAAGTTGGCTGAAAGCCAAAATCACCTAGCAGTAGTGGACAAGCTCTACGCATGGCCCTTCTGTGCTTGTTCAGACTAGGGAACTAAAGTAGAGGCAGCTTCTGCCCTTGAGGAGGACATAGTTCAGCTGGGACCAGTAACAAGCAATTAAATAATCATAACATTATGTTGACCCACATGAAACTGTCATTTTTGCACATTAAGATTATCCAAGTGTTAGCAATGCAAATAAATGTCTTAAATACCACAAAGAAAACAAACTGAAAGCCATTACTACGAGTAGCAAGTGTGGCACTAGAACGGTGGCTCAGAGGTGAAGAACCCTTAGTGCCCCTGCAGAGGACCCGAGTTCAGTTCCCAGCACCCACACAGCAGCTTATAACCACCTGTAACTCCAGTTCCTGAGGACGCAGTGTCCTCTTCTGGCCTCCATGGGCACCAGGCATGCATGCGGCACCCATCCACACACGCAGGTAAAACACTCACAGAGACAAAATAAAAACAAGTACTTTTTATATATATTTATATAAAAAGAGCAGCTGGATATGGTGGCAACACCCAGAAGGCAGAAGAAGGCAGATCTCTCAATTCAAGGCCAGCTTAGTCTACACAGCCAGCTTAGTCTACACCACAGCCAGCTCCAGGACAGCCAGGGCTATATAGTGAGACCTGATCTCAAAAGAAAAGGAGCGAGGGGAGGTTTGGATGTGTGGCTTGGTTATAAAATATTTGTCTAGTATGCACAAGACCTGGTTCAAGTCACAGCACTGCGCGCATGCGCATACACACACACACACACACACACACACACACACACACACACACACACACAGAGCAAGGGGCTCAATGTCCAGACAAGGTGGTCAGGAAGGGTAAGGCAAAAAAGGGTCAGCTGTGGAGGGAGGGAGCTGGGGAGCCAGGAACATCCTGCACAGAAATCAGGACAGCACCCCAGGAAGGGACAGCAACACTGTAAGCTCAGAGTAGGAAAAGGTGGTAAAGCGGGAGGATGGATGAGGACAGAGAACCAGACACACAGCCACAAGAGTTGGGAGGGACTAGGAGAGACTGAGATCTCGGACTCCAGCTACCACCATTTCCTCAAAGACTCTCCCAAATCAGCAGCACCTGAGCCCAAAGCACTGATAGGTCAGCAGATGCCACAATCTGCACCCACAAGAACAGATGCCGTATTTGAGTGAAAACCACAAATAGCATACGCACTGGGCAGAATGACTCCTCTAGTCATCCCAAATCTCTGTCCTTCCCAAGAGCCTCGCGCTTTGCCAAGCCTCACACTCAGCCCCCTCGCCTCCAACCCTGGGCTCCTGTGACCATGGGACCAATGGACTGTCAGCAAATGTAAAAGGGCTGGTATATTTCCTCTGCAACTCTTGCCCTCTGCCATTTCCTTGAGATGTGAAGGCCTAGGCTTGCTTCTGGTCCCAGAGGGGATGGCAGGCAAGAGGAAGAGAGATGAGTTGCCTGGGCTGCCCTGGCCAAGTCCATCCTAGAGCGGTCCATCCCTAGACATTCTGCTGAGTCCTAAGTAAAGGAGCCACCTGGCTGAGCTGAGCTCCTGGCTGACCTGACGATAAAGGGAGGAAGCTGTCAACATTGAGTTTTGTGGTTTATTTCACATCATCATATGGCAAAAGAAACTGGGCCTGGAGAGATGGCTCGGCTGTTGAGAGCTCCTGGCTGCCCTTGCAGAGGACCAGAGTTTGGTTCACAGCACCCTCATGGTGAGCTAACAGCCATCTACAGCTCCAGTTCTGGGGGATCGGACTCCTTTTCTGGCCTCTACAGGTTTTCACACACGAGGTGCACTTACATACATCCAAGCAAAATACTCACATTAAAAAAAAAATAATAAAAGAAAATAATACTATGTAAAATTTTCTTAATTATACAGGAGAATCTTCAACATTGTCACAATGTGACAAAAAAAAAAAAAAAAAGGTGTGGTTGGGTGCTCATAATCCCAGCACTGGAGGTGGAGAGAGATCCTGGGGTTTGCCGGCAAGCCAGCCTCACCTCTTTAGCGAGCTCCAGGTCAGTAGAGAGCCCATTTCAATGAGCAAGGTGGACAGCTCGAGGAACAGTCCCCAAGATCTTCTTCTGGCCTCCACACATATGGACACCTGGATACACACAACCTCATACAGCCATCTGCGCATATTCACATATAAAACCCATGCTTTAATAAATGACCTACTGTCCAAACTACAGTACCTTCTATACAGGTTTTCTACAAAAATGTATCTTGCACTGTAAATTGACCGTTCCATCAACCGCACAGGTGATATCTAAAGGAAAAGAAAAGGTGATTTACTCTCAGGTGAAGGAGAGGACACGAAGCCCTGAAAACCTGCCCAGCCCTCACACATGCCCCCTCCATCTCTACTGAATGTAAGACTCATGGGACCGTGGAGTGAGAGAAACTGGACCTGAGGAGAAGCCAAATCTTCCCCTGAAGCACTGTGTGCCTCCCTCTGCCACGACCAGCCCCGTCCTGAAGCTTCAAGGATAAATAACAGAGAAGGCCGCAGCACCTTGTTCCCAGGAGAAGCAAGACTCATCTACAAGGTAGAACATGGTGGAAAAACTGCCAGGTGCTATCCACCAGACACACTGTAGCAGGCAAGGCCGGAGCGAGGGAACCTGCTTACTGGAAGATCTGAGTGCCTGAGGCAGAGGCCCTGAGGGCTGGGGGTGGGGTGGCATTCTGGGGACTCTGCCTGCTGAACCTGGGGAGTTCTCTGTCCAGCATGGGAGAGTATGACTGGACATCGCTCTCTGTTCATTGCTCACACCCTCCATACATCAGCTTTCCCTTCCTTCACAGCATCCTCAGGGAAGCAGGAGGGATTCTGACCCTGACACCAAATGGGCAAACACTGGTCACCTGGCCACAGCAGCCGTGAGCACATTCAAAGTTCTAATCCAAGAGCCTCAGTTCCCTCTGCTTATCTATCTGTCCACACCCCTATCTTTCTTTCTAGCCTTTCTGCATTTGCATTCCCACTGCCTGTCTTTCTCTGACTCCCTGATCACCCATCTTTCTCCTTCCACTCAAGTCTGCCCACTGCTCTGCCTCCTTGGTAATTTTGGCTTGGCCTGCATCCCATTATATTCATGTATCATTTGCTATAATTTATGTCTGTGACTGAGGGCCTACTTGGGAAAACATAGTACACCAGGGGGAGCTGCTAGCTGCAGAAGACACAGTAAACCAGGGGGAGCTGCTAGCTGCAGAAGACAGTAAACCAGGGGGAGCTGCTAGCTGCAGAAGACACAGTAAACCAGGGGAGCTGCTAGCCGCAGAAGACACAGTAAACCAGGGGGAGCTGCTAGCTGCAGAAGACACAGTAAACCAGGGGAGCTGCTAGCCGCAGAAGACACAGTAAACCAGGGGGAGCTGCTAGCCGCAGAAGACACAGTAAACCAGGGGAGCTGCTAGCCGCAGAAGACACAGTAAACCAGGGGGAGCTGCTAGCTGCAGAAGACACAGTAAACCAGGGGAGCTGCTAGCCGCAGAAGACACAGTAAACCAGGGGGAGCTGCTAGCCGCAGAAGACACAGTAAACCAGGGGAGCTGCTAGCCGCAGAAGACACAGTAAACCAGGGGGAGCTGCTAGCTGCAGAAGACACAGTAAACCAGGGGAGCTGCTAGCCGCAGAAGACACAGTAAACCAGGGGGAGCTGCTAGCCGCAGAAGACACAGTAAACCAGGGGAGCTGCTAGCCGCAGAAGACACAGTAAACCAGGGGGAGCTGCTAGCTGCAGAAGACACAGTAAACCAGGGGAGCTGCTAGCCGCAGAAGACACAGTAAACCAGGGGGAGCTGCTAGCCGCAGAAGACACAGTAAACCAGGGGAGCTGCTAGCCGCAGAAGACACAGTAAACCAGGGGGAGCTGCTAGCTGCAGAAGACACAGTAAACCGGGGGAGCTGCTAGCCGCAGAAGACACAGTAAACCAGGGGGAGCTGCTAGCTGCAGAAGACACAGTAAACCGGGGGAGCTGCTAGCCGCAGAAGACACAGTAAACCAGGGGGAGCTGCTAGCTGCAGAAGACACAGTAAACCGGGGGAGCTGCTAGCCGCAGAAGACACAGTAAACCAGGGGGAGCTGCTAGCTGCAGAAGACACAGTAAACCGGGGGAGCTGCTAGCCGCAGAAGACACAGTAAACCAGGGGGAGCTGCTAGCTGCAGAAGACACAGTAAACCGGGGGAGCTGCTAGCCGCAGAAGACACAGTAAACCAGGGGGAGCTGCTAGCTGCAGAAGACACAGTAAACCAGGGGGAGCTGCTAGCTGCAGAAGACACAGTAAACCAGGGGGAGCTGCTAGCTGCAGAAGACACAGTAAACCAGGGGGAGCTGCTAGCTGCAGAAGACACAGTAAACCAGGGGGAGCTGCTAGCTGCAGAAGACACAGTAAACCAGGGGGAGCTGCTAGCTGCAGAAGACACAGTAAACCAGGGGGAGCTGCTAGCTGCAGAAGACACAGTAAACCAGGGGGAGCTGCTAGCTGCAGAAGACACAGTAAACCAGGGGGAGCTGCTAGCTGCAGAAGACACAGTAAACCAGGGGGAGCTGCTAGCTGCAGAAGACACAGTAAACCAGGGGGAGCTGCTAGCTGCAGAAGCTCCCATCTGTTAAAGACAGAAATTCACATTTACCCAAAGGGTTCTGCCCAGGTCCGTCAATTTGAAAAGACACAAATTTGTGTCAGCAGAAAAGTGATAACCACAGCTATAGGGGCCCATACCTGAATCAAACTGCCCAGCCTTGACTATGCCAGTGTACTGGCTATGAAGATGTCCTGCCTCCTTCACAGAGGCTCTAACACTGGTGTCTTAGGTATCCAGCATGGTCTCCCTTACCTCCCTGTCTCCTAAAACATCATATCCCTAGTATGTCCCCACTGATGGAAGGGCATCGGTAGCCCTCTGTGTCCTCTGCTCCTGCCCCAACATCTCACTGAATCAGGACCTGTCATCTGACCCAAAGTGAATCAGATTCTTTTAAGAATCTAAAGCAAGAGCCAGACCCAATGGAGGTTTAATCGAGAGTTTGCAAGCATGCAGACAGAGCACTGCGTTCAAGGGCCTGAGAGCTGGGTAAAGCACAGACTGCTAACCTCAGCCCTAGAATTTCGGACACGACTCATACATGTCCCAGGTGATGGTGCTGCAGCTGATCCAGCAGACCCACTCTTGAGTTCAATGATGTTGAGCCCAGCAATGGTCAGGTCATGAAGACAAGAGCTCAGGATGGTAACAGAGTGGACACCTGGCTGGTAGAGGTGGGTGGGTGTCCTGGACAGACTTTGTTGTCACCTTAACACACCTGGGCTGAGAGAGCCTCAACTGGGGAATTTCCTCCTCTGGTTTTTTTGTTTTTTGTTCTTTTTGAGACAGGGTCTCCCTGTAACCCCAGCTGGCCTGGAACTCACTACGTAGACCACGTTGGCCTTGAACTCACAAAGATCCGCCTGCCTCTGCCTCCCAAGTGCTAGGATTAAAGATGTGTGCCACCATGCCCCATGAATTTCCTCCTTTAGACTGGCCGGTAGCCATGTCTGTGAGGTACTTTCTTGATTGTTAGTGATGTGGGAAGCCCAGCCCACTGTGGGTGGTGCCACCCCGTGCAGGTTGTTCTGTATTATATAAAAAAGCAGGCTAAGCATGGGCCGGGAAAGCAAGCCAGTAAGCAGCGTTCCTCCATGGCCTGTGCTTCAGCTCCTGCCTCCAGGTTCCTGCCCTGAGCTCCTACCTTGGGCTCCCTCAGTGATGAACTGTGACCCAGGAGATGTGAGCCAAATAAATCCTTTCCTCTCCAACTTGGTATTGGTCAGAATGTTTTGTCACAGCAACTGAAAGCAAACTAGAACAGTGGAGGATGCTAGAAACTGGTCTTCAGACAGCTGTGAGAACAGGAGACCTTGCTGCAGAGAAGGCTGTCAACATGAAGGCCCAGCCATACTTCCTTATGAGGCTTCCCTATCTGCTTAGCACCCTGAATTTGAAAGACATTTTGTTTGACAGAGCTGAAAGCCAGCATGTGAACCATACCTGGGGACGAGTGTGCTGGTCCAGCATAGTGAGCTGCACGTACGTTTGCAGCGTGAGGCCCCATCGACAGGCATCGCTGTACATCAGACCCTGGAAAAGGGACAATACAGAACTTTGCATCCAAGTGGCATGTCTGAGCCTGGAACCTACCCATCTACGTGGGAGACCTGCGTGGGAGGGCTGGGACCAAGGGCAGACCCAGCGCACTTACGTGGCCACCAGAATGGGATGGACAGAGGCAAACATGGAAGCAAATGTAACATCTGCGACATCCAGATCAGGACATGTTCCCAGGAAAACAAACACTCAGACATATGGTGGATGGGGTTTTGAGTTCTCTTTTCTATCCAGCAGACAAACTGACCTTGATAAACCTAGATCAGCTCTTGTCTCTGCATGCTCCAACCCTAGAAGCTTCACATTGCACTGAGTCAAATCCAAACCCTTATCCTGGTCCTCAGGGAACTTACCCTCTCATCTCTCCTCCCTCTGCTCTGCTGCTAGCCATAGGAGCTTCCTTAGTGCTCCCCAAAGAAGCTGGGCAGGACCCCACCTCAGGGCCTTTGCACCTGCTGCTCCTTCTGCCAGAACACTCTTCCTCCAGAGGCCCACAATGCTCCATCCCTCATGTTTGGCTCTCTGTTCAACTGTCTCCTTATCAAGAGATACAAAAAACACAAGCCCCATCCCTTGATCATTCTATCACCTACGGCAAACATTTCCTGTTCTAGTCTGCTCATTAATAATCTTATACTTCTCTTTTTTCATTTGAGGGGTTTATTTTTGGTGGGAGCAGGGTAGACAGGCTCTTTATATTGTAGCCCAGGATGGCCTGGAACTCGGGATCCTCCTGCCTCAGCTGCCAGCGTGCTGAGATTACAAACACGCTGTCCTTTTCTACATTTTGGGATATTTTCCGTTTGTTTTCTCCTTGTATAAACTCATGACACTCGTGTTCTCTGCCCTGAAAACTAAAGGATCTCCTAACTTCATGTGAAAGAAAATCTCATCAGTCAGGAGCCGGACAGTTGCAACAGCAGGCAACTTTCTCCATCAGAGAACCAGTGATGGACTGCAAAGTCTCACAAAAGCACCAGGCCTGTTCTGACCAGCAGAAAGCTGTGTGAACATACCTAATTCTGTTATTATTATTATTATTATTATTATTACACTCTCTTTTCTGTTCTTACTTAATTTTAATAACTTTTTATTTATTATTTTTATATGTGAGTGTACTGTCTGCATGTAGGTTTGTGCACCCGTGTCAAGCAATGCCGAGGAGGTCAGAAGAGGGCATCGGATTCCCCTGGAACTGGAGTTAAAGACGGTTCTTAGCTGTCATGTGGGTGCTGGGAATCAAACCCGGGTCCTCTGCAAGAGCAGTCGGTGCTCTTAACTGCTGAGCCATCTCTCCAGCCCATTCGTTTATTTTTATTTGTACGTTTTGCTTGCATATGTAAGTGCACTCATGTCACGCAATGCCTATGGAAGTGAGAAAAACGCCATGAACTAGTTATAGACAACTGTGAGCCATTATGTGGGTGCTGGAACCAAACCCAAGTCCTCTGTAAGAATAACCAATGCTCTGAACCACTACACATATGAAGTTGACAACCAAGATTAACCCCATCATGGGCAGCTTACTTAAGCTGCAGTTTCCTTGGCTGAAAAATGTTAAGCTTGCCTACATTCTGGAATGGAAGCCCAGAACCAGCACCCCTTTCTTAGTCCCCCTCTGGTAAGACCTACTTCCTGTCCATCTTTTTCAAGCAGGCAGCACAGAACCTTCTGAACATAAAAGGAATTAGAAGAAGTGCATGAACACATGGTCCCTGATGTCCAGGCCCACCCTGGAAAAGCAGATAGGGGGCCTCTGGGTAAGTCGAGGCATTCCATCACTAGATGGAAAGGCTGATGGGGACTCTGGGTAAGCCGAGGCATTCCATCACTAGATGTAAAGGCTGATGGGGACTCTGGGTAAGTCGAGGCATTCCATCACTAGATGGAAAGGCTGATGGGGACTCTGGGTAAGCTGAAGCATTCCATCACTAGATGGAAAGGCTGATGGGGACTCTGGGTAAGCTGAGGCATTCCATCACTAGATGGAAAGGCTGATGGGGACTCTGGGTAAGCTGAGGCATTCCATCACTAGATGGAAAGGCAGATAGGGGGCCTCTGGGTAAGTCGAGGCATTCCATCACTAGATGGAAAGGCTGATGGGGACTCTGGGTAAGCCGAGGCATTCCATCACTAGATGCTGTGGAGCAGAACCCAAATCCGAGGCTCACACTTAGCGTCTTGGCTTAAACGAGCAGTGTCCCCCACAAACTCATGTATTTGAACGCCTAGTCCCCTGCTGGTGGTGCTGTCTGGGGAAGTTATGGAACCTTTAGGACATGCAGCCCAGCTGGAGGAAGCACATTACTGGGGACAGGCTTCGAGAGTCTGCCTTCTTGACGTCCCATGAGATCAGCAAGCCTCCTGCTCCGGCCACCTGCTGCCATGTGCCCTCCACCATTATTTACTCAGCTCTAGAACCCTACACCACAATAAAGTCTTCTTCTACAAGTTGCTTTGGTCACGGTGTTATATCACAGCAACAGAAAAGTAACTAATATCCCTAGAACCTACCCATCTAGAGCTAGCTCCAAGGAGAGCCAGGCTCTGAAAGCCATTTGGACTAGTTGGAGACAGTGACAGGAGGTTCCTGGGCTTTGTTTATCTCCACCCAAGCCTCGGAGATGCTTGGCCTTCCAAAACCAACATGCTACCATCTTCTATTTATTCCTTCTCTTCTCCAAATCAACTAACAGTGGGGCCAAGGACTAGGTAGGCTCGGGGCCAGTTTCAGCACCATCATCCTCAGGTGCTTCCAGAGAAGCTGGGAGTTCATGCAAGAAACAAATGACTCACCAGAGGATTATGGCCACGGACATTTCTCCACTTGACCACAGGCTCCATTAACACCTAGAAGGGAAGAAAGCCCATTAACTGCTATGACAATGTGCAAAGAGAGACAAAGTTAATACGTAATAGGTGTTCAGTGTGGGCCAAACTAGCTGGGCAAATCTCTCTGTGAGGCCACAGCTCCAGCTGGGCTTCCCATGAATCTTCCAGAAGTGATCTGAGAATAACTGAAAGCCAGCTTGGTCTGAAAGGTGAGTGGGCTTCCTCCTCAAGCCAACCAAGCTCTGTACACCTTGAAACCAAACAAGGGCATGGCCCCTGAGCTGCACAGTTGATCTGGGCCCTGGCCCCAGCACACACTACTGTGTGAATCAGGGCTCTCTACAGGAACAGACTTGATAAAATGAACACAGAAGTTGATATGCATTAGGGAAATTGGCCCATGTAATAACAGAGGCTAACGAGCCAGGCATGGTGGTGTGCACCTTTAATCCCAGCACTCAGGAGGCAGAGACAGGTGGATCTCTATGAGATCAAGGCCAGCCTTGTCTACATAATTGAGTTCTAGGCCAGCTGGGCTACAGAGAGACCCTATCTCAAAAGACCAGAAAGAAGAAGAACAAAAATGGGTCCCACAATAGGTTGTCTGAAGCCTAGGACCAGAAATGCTGGTAGTATGGCTCAGCCCAGGTCCAAAGTCTCAAAACCAGTGACACCATTGATGTACTGCTAAGTCTGAGATGTCTCTAGCTAAGTCCTTAGGTCCCAAGGTTGAAGAGCCTGGAGTTTTAGTGTCCCAGGGCAAGAAGAATGTATCTCAACTCTAGGAGAAAGGAAATCCTTTTTTCTCCTTCTATGTTCGATCCAAGCCTCTACCCAATTATATAGTCCCTGGTCATACTGAAGATGACTCCTCTACCAACTTCTATGTCTCCTCTAGAAACACCACTCTAAACATACTGGTTCTCTACGTATAGTGGCTCTGCTTATTCTTGGGGGATAGGTTGCAAGACCCCCAGTGGGTGCCTGAAACTGCAGATGGTAGCAAAACTCATCTGGGCTGTTTTTTTACCTTTGCACAACCTACAATAAAGCTTCTTTACAAGTTAGGCACTAAGAAATTAACAAGCAATACCATAGAACAACCACAATAAAATATTGTAATAAAATTTCCAATATCAGTATTCTAATGCTTTGGGGCCATTATTAAGCAAAATAAGGGTTACTTGAACACGAGCACTGTAGTGCAGCCTTTGTTAGCCCTCTGCCACAGCCTGGTTAGGAAGTGTACTCTGCTACTGTGGAACTATCAGGAGGGTAGCATACAGGATATGCTACACAAAGGGATGATTCACATGGGACAGAGTGAGATACCCTGAGATTTCACTGGCTACATTATACCATAGTGCATAATTTAAATTCGTGAATTATTTAAACCTGGAATTTTCTTTTTGTTTTTTTAATTTTTTTTTTATGTGTATGAAAGTACTGTCTGCATGTAGGTTTGTGCACCTGTGTTGTGCAATGCCTCAGAGGTCAGAAGAGGGTGTCGGATTCCCCTGGAACTGGAGTTAAAGACGGTTCTCAGCCGCCATGTGGGTGCTGGGGATCGAACCCGGGTTCTCTGCAAGAGCAGTCGGTGCTCTTAACCGCTAGGCCATCTCTCTAGCCCTGGAATTTTCTATTCCACGTGTTTGAACCCTGGTTTGCTTCAGGTAACAAAAACCACAGAAAGTAAAAGCTATGTCTCAGTGGGGGAGACTGCTATATTCTTTAATTCAGTCAAGCTGACTCCTAAAATGAACCATCACAGCATGTAAAGTTTATAAGCCAATTAACTTTGCTTTCTTCTTGTCAACAGAGGTAATAGTTCTCACCTGAGAGGGGTTACTTGTATAAGGGTAGATTCCATTACATAATATGATAAACAATACCACACATTAAATGGCTATTAACCATTACTGCTGCTCTGCTAACAGGCTCCCAGGTCTACAGTGAGAAAATAAGCACTTTGAAAGTTCCACTGAGAGTTTCACTACTCAGGACAAGGGCTGAGAGTCCCTGAGACACTCTCCTGGATTCATGAGACACAGGATAAATACTGACAACTAATATTAACTGCCATCAGAGGACACAGCACAAAATCAACAAAGAGGAAATGTACATGGGAGGGACAGCAGGCGAAACTTCCAGGTGTCCTTGCCCAATGGCATCACACTTGATTTTACTAATTAAGGAAATACTTAATTTTCCCAGCAACAAGTTGAAACAACACAAGTGAAATGCAATCTACCAAGAAAGCTGGCCTAGGCCTGAGAGTCTGGAGATCTCGCCAGCGCACAGGCCTCCACTGCCTGGCATATACCAAAATCCCAGGTTCCCGTAAAGCAAGCAGTTGTTCAACATAACCTATACTGTTTGCATCAACAATCTGAGCAGAAAAAGCCACTCCTTGGGTTGGAGACGGGGAAGCCACCCTAACTATGCTGGCCTCCTATGCTGGCCTGGGCCAACCTTGCCAGCAGACCTCTAAGGACAGCGGTCTGCACCTGCTACACCAGCCCTTCTCTGTACAGCACATGGACACAAGTGACACCAGGACTAGAGAATACTGACATCAAACCATACGTATCTTTAATAGAAGGAAAATCTGGGGAGAGAGAAGGGAAGGTGGGAAGAGAAGAGAAAGGATGGGAGGGGAGGAGGGAGGTAACAACACCGTGGACATTGTAAGACCTGCAATACAGCATCACTACCCATAATGTGACCGTGGACATTGTAGGACCTGCAATACAGCGTCACTATCCATAACGTGACCATGGACATTGTAGGACCTGCAGTACAGCGTCACTATCCATAACGTGACCGTGGACATTGTAGGACCTGCAATACAGCGTCACTATCCATAACGTGAAATCCAAAATGCTTCAAATTCTAAACAGACGTGATACCACAAGTAGAAAATTTCATACTTGGACCTCGTCACAGATCAGCCAAAAACACAAAATACTAGTGTACTCTTACTAAAATTGCCTTCAGGCCCTGAATATAAAGTAGACACATAAATGAATTTCCTGTTTAAGCCTGAGTCTCATCTCCAAGATATATTATTAGTAGGCAAATGGGCCAAAATCTGGAAAAAAATCTGAAACATTTCTGACCCCATTGGGGTCACCAAACCCATAAAAAGAGCCATAAATAGATTAAGAGTGCACCACTAAAGCCTAGAATAAGAACAAGGGTTACCCTCGGTATACAGGTGATTCTTAAAACATCTGTGAAGTTATTCTTAGTGGCTGAACTTTAACAAGAAATCTGTAACTAGCTATGCACAGTGACACCTCGGGCTGGGCTTAGCCTGTTCTCAGCTCTCACACACACATTCTTCTAACCAGACTGTGGCGGAGGTCTACATCTGCACTGTCCAACACAGTGGCCACGTACGACCTTTACAACCTTGAAACGTAGCTACAGTTGCTCCTCTAACTACAATGGGGCCATGTCCTAAGCTGAACATATCCCAAACTAAAAATGCATTCAAAATACTCTACTGAGTATTGCAGTACAGTTTCTACTGAATGAGTACTATTTTTACACCACTGTAGAATCAAAGACTCCTGTTGAAAATCCTGAGTTGAGAACTATCTGAGGTTCAAATTGAGAGATGTTCTAAGAATTAAATAAACACAAGATCCCAAGAATTCTGTATGAAACATCGAATGTAACATCATTCATTTATAACTTCAATATTGATTACATGTTGATGTGATAATATTTGGGATATTTTAAATAAAGTGATTTTTTTTTTATTTATTTTTTATGTGTATGAATGTATTGTCTGCATGTAGGTTTGTGCACCCGTGTCATGCAATGCTGCGGAGGTCAGAAGAGGGTGTCAGATTCCCCTGGAACTGGAGTTAAAGTCGGTTCTTAGCCGCCATGTGGATGCTGGGGATTGAACCCGGGTCCTCTGCAAGAGCAGTCAGCACTCTTAACCACTAGGCCATCTCTCCAGCCCCATAAAGTGATTTTTATACTGTGTTCTGTGAGGCTATCAGAAGTGCTAGATTACATGTATACTACATTGCAACTGCACTTGTGCTTGGCTTGGTACTTCTATTGGACAGAACTAGCTATGCCCTGTATAAATTATTCCATAGAGGTTTGTCAGGGTCCTTCATACCCTGTGCAAGCACCATACCTCGACATCTGTTGTATTGGAAAAGAACTCCAGGCATGTCGTCTTTCCACTCGCAATATTGCCCTCTACACAAATCTGGCAAAAGACAAATGTACATTAAAGCTGGAAATCAAGTGCCTAGGGGAACGTCAGGGAACAACAGTGCTCAGATGAACAGTATACTTGGTTCAGTCCAAGACTTTGGGAAGGGAGACCAAAATCCAAAGGAAACCCCCAAGGTCCCACTAAGCAACAACAGAAAAAGCACCCTCCTGCCCTGCCCCCAGATGGTCCCCTACACCAGACCCTCATTTTTTGTTTTAGTTTTTTTGTCCTGTCTCCCTGCAGCCCCAGCTGGCCTGGAACTCACTATGTAGAACAGGCTGGCCTGGAACTCACAGATTAGCTCCCTGCCTCTGCCTCCTGAGTGCTGGGATTCAACCTAGGACCCACACACACACACTATCACATTCCAGCTGTGTCTTAGCTGAAGTCTTTGAGGTTGGAAAACAGATGCACGCTACCTAGAATCCAACCTAACGATCTGAACAGAAAAAAAAAGCGCTCAATCACTGACAGGTATTAGCAAAGGGGAGGAAAAAAAGCACAGGGGCTTCTGTGACAGAGAGTCATACCCACCATCGTCACACTGGACTGCCCTAGAACCTAAGAGGTGGGTGAGCATCCACCATCATGATGTTGAACCTCCCTAGGTTCCTACTTAGGTCCCAACATCCTTCACAAAATAGAAAACTGAATGAAGCTGGCAGAGGAGACTGAAGGGAAACCAACCTGAACCTCCCCCAATTAGTGATGACCCTGAGGAGGAGGGCTGTCACATGACTAGTGGAGGGGCCATAGTCAGCCACCCAGAATCTGTCTATACTAAGACAAAGGACTTCCAAGCAGCTCATCAAAGACAACAGGAATTCAGGGCAGTAGTTCTCAACTCCAGCAATGTATTACAACCCTCTGGGAGCTCTAAAAATCTCTAATAGAAGTCACAGTCCAGACCAATCACATCCCAACCCTTGAATGTGGGACTCAGGCCTCACTATCTATCCATTCACCAGCTGTTAGACTATGGGACAAATTCCTTTTTAGGGCAGATCTCTCAGGGACTTTAGTAGGCCGGTATGTATTTTGACTTCCAGCAGGGGCTTGTTAAACAGGAGGTAGCACCTAGACTTTGAATCAGACATGAGGCTGGAGCCCTCTAACCTGCTCCCCTGCAATTCTACAGCTCTGCTTGGCCTGGTGTTCCTGCAGATACCGGTAAGTGGCTTGGCCTCCAGGAGATCCTAAGAGTTTGCAGCTTGGCATACAACAAAGTGGCCCTTGAGAAAGAACACGGTTGCATATCCTCTGGGTCACAGCTAAGGACCTGCTCTGCCTACTGTTTTGCACCCAAGCTGGAAGCACAGAGAGACAAGTGGCAACCTGCCCAAGGCACTACTAATCCAGGGAGGCAGCTGGGACTGATACTCAGGCTTAGAAGGCCCCTTTTGTGTCCCTTGGAACTTGTCACATTCTTCATGTGCTGCCTACCACACCTGGCCACGTCACCTCACCGTGCTCTCTATAAAGCTCTCCCTAGCAAGTAAAATGCTACTTAGCAGCAAAGGTCTCCTGCTTGATCCTAACTACCCAGAATTGAGCAATGACACTTCCCACAGATGCTGGGCCACCCTCCAATCCCACGTGCCTGCCAGCTCACACCTAGAACTACAAAGTGAACCAAGGGAGCAGGTGAAAGAGCATGAAAAGACCCCATCGTACCACCCTGCACTTCACCTTTTCTTGCTGCTTTCAAAGAAACTGCTTTTCCTCTTCCTGGACACTTGAAAAAAGCTCAAGCTAGATATCATTCCACCCTCTTTCCTGTTCACTACATGAATTTTGCTATTCAGATGAGACCTTCTTCCCAAAATACCTGCCCGCTACTCCCACCATGAAATCCCGAAGAGATGGTAATTGCAGATCTTGAATGTGCTCAGCCAACATATTCCTCCTGCCTCAGCCTCCTGAGTGCTACGATTATAGTCATAAACCACCACACCCAATCCAGGTTTTTAAAAATATTTTATACATTTTTATTTTATGTGTATTAGCCCATTGCCTGCATGTGTAAGTGCACCCATGTTGTGCAATGCCCTCAGAGATCAGAAGAGGGCACTGGATCCCCTGGAACTGGAGTTATGAATAGGTGCTAGGCACCAAGTGGGTGCTGGGATTAGAACCCAGGTCTGCTGAGGCATCTCTCCAGACCCCCAGGTCCTTTTTTATGTGTGTGCAGATACATGTGTTTGTATAAACATACACATAGGTACAGTGTACACACTCACGCATGTGTAAAAAACAAGTCAACATGGTATGTCTTCCTCTACCACATTCTACCTTATTTTTGTTTAATGTGTATGAGTGTTTGACCTACATGTATGTAAATGTACCCATGTTTACAACCCCTGCAGAGGCCAAAAGAGGGTGTCAGATCCCTGGAACTGGAGTTACAGTTTTTAGCTGCCTTATGGGTGCTGGGAACTGAACCCTGGTCCTCTGTGAAAGCAGCCAGTGCTCTTAATCACTGAACCATCTCGCCAGCCCCATCTACTTTATTTTGGGGGACAGGGTCTCTCATTGAAACTGGAGCTCATCAAATGTCTAGACTAGCTGGCCAGTGAGACCCTAGGATTCTCCTGTCTCTGCTTCCCAGCACTGGTATTAAAGGCACATCCCTCCACGCCTGGCTTTGGACATGTGTGCTGGGGTCAAAACTCAGTCCTCATGCTCATGCAACAACTTCCTCACTGTGTCATCCCTCCAGCTCCAGCCTAGGTCCATCTTCAAATGATATCTAAAAAGATTTTATGAAGAGCTGGAGAGATGGCTCAGAGGTTAAGACCACCAACTGCTCTTGCAGAGGACCGGGGTTTGATTCCGAGCACCCACATGGTGGCTAAAAATGGTCTCCTTAAACTGGCATGATGGTGCATGCCTTTAATCCCAGCACTCAGGAGGCAGAGGCAGGTGGATCTCTGTGAGTTCAAGGCCAGCCTGGTCTATAGAGTGAGTTCCAGGCCAGCTGGGGCTACAGGGAGATCCTGTCTCAAAAAATAAATAAATAAATAAATAAATAAAAGATTTTATGAGGGGCTGGAGTGATGACTCACTGGTTGAAAGCACTGGCTGCTCTTGCAGAGGACCAGGGTTCAGTTCCCAGCACCTACACAGCATCCAACAAGAGTCTTTAACTCTAGTTCCAGGGGGATCTGATGCCCTTTCCTGGCCTCCATAGCCACTGCATGCACATGGCACGCTTACATACATGTAGCCAAAACATTAATATACACATAATATAAATTTTATGATGTGTGCATGCCCACAGAAGAAGTTGATTCATCGCACCAAGCTCTCAGTGCAGAGACACCACGAGCTTTTCGCCTGTGTCCTGCACAAATCTCTCTCATCTTCCACTCTTTGACTGCTTCCCAAAGGCTTACTGTGTGCCTGGCAGTGTGTACTCAGGACCTAGTCCCCACGCTCACGGTGCTCACAATAAATAGGAGGGTAGGAAAGAAACAATTATAGAAAAAAAAAGTGCTATGTGTAGGAGTGCACAGGCAGCCTGGCCCAAGGTTCTGTCCACGTGCCGTAACTCCCGATTTCCTCTCCCCAGAGGCTGAGAGTCCAAATTCCAACGTAATTGACACTGATGAAATATCTACTCTTAACTATTTTTTGGTGCTAGGGATAGAATTTCCAACCTCATGTATGCTAAGCACACACTCTGCCACTGAAATTTACCTCTATTCTTTTTATTACTTAGATAATTATTTAGAGACAGAGAAGCTTGCTGTGTTGTTGGGACGGCCTTGAACTCTCAATCTTCCTGTCTCCATCTCCCTAATGCTGGACTTGCAGGCCTGCAGTACCATGCTTCTCTCTGCCCTCCTGGGTGTGTTCATGTGTGGACATGTATGTGTGGATGTGTGTGAGGGCCACAGATGGACTTCAAGTGTCTTCCTCTATTGCTTTCCACATAATTTTTTCATTTACTTTTTTTTAAATCTGTATGATAGTTTTTTGGATGCATGTTAAGTACACCATGTGTATGCAATGCCTGTGGAGGCCAGAAGAGGGCATCAGATACCCTGGAACTGGAGTCACAGACAGCTGTTATCTGCCTTGCGTACAAGACACTGAACCTAACTGCTGAACCATCTCCAGTCCCTCTACCCTTCTTTTTAAATAATATTTAGTCTCTTGTAGATGGAAGTTGAACATCCTTATTGTAGAAAATACAAGGGCTACTGGGGCTGGAGAGATAGCCTAGCGGTTAAGAGCACCGACTGCTCTGACAGAGGACCCGGGTTCAATCCCCAGCACCCACATGGCGGCTGAGAACCACCTATAACTCCAATTCCAAGAGAACTCCAGTTCCACGGGAATCTGACACCCTCTTCTGACTTCCGCGGCATTGCACAACACGGGTACACAGACCTGCATGCAGACAGTACATTCATACACATAAATAAGTAAATAAATAATTAAAAAAAAAAAAACGAAAGAACACAAAAATCACTCCTAATCTCATACAACTGCCACTGGATGTTTACTCAGATCCTCTACCCTGAAGGTGAAGAGCACTCTCTACTGGGCTCTCTGCCGATCCTCTACCCCACAGCAACCCCTCCCCACGGTGGTCCCCCACCATCTCATTCTGAGAGGCAAATCAGATCACACTACATGTCTGTGCTATGGTTTGAATGTGTCCCCCAAAGTCCGTATGTTGGAAACTCAATGCCCAATGCTGTTGAGAAAGGGGGCCTCTGAGATGAGATGGGGAGAATGACTTAATGCCAGTACTGTGGAAGTAGAGGGTTCCTCATAAATCATGAATTGAAGCTGAAGCTGGGCATGGTGATGCACACCTTTAATCTTAGCACTTGGGAAGCAAGGCAGACAGATCTCTGTGAGACTGAGGCCAGCCTTGTCAACATAGCAAGTTCCAGACCAGCTGGGGATACAGGAAGACCCTTTTTTAAAAAAAAAATTTTTAATTAATAAAAATCAATTCAGAGTATAAGAGATATAAAATTAAAATAACGGGCGTGGTGGTGCACGCCTTTAATCCTAGCACTTGGGAAGCACAGGCAGGCGGATCTTTGTGAGTTCAAGGCCAGCCTGGTCTACAGAGTGAGTTCCAGGATAGCTGGGACTACAGGGAGACCCTGTCTTGAAAAGATCAAAAAAAATAATAAATAAATTAAATTAAATTAAATTAAAATACCATGGTCTGTGGTAAAGTCCTTGGTGGCTCAGGCTGTTAGGCCTCAGCTCCTCTACAAACTCCCAACCCCTCCCAGCACTCAGCAATGCTAATGCTAGGCACCAGGTACAAGCCCAGGCCTAGGGTTCAGTTCCTCAGTCTTACAAGGACAGCTCCCTCCACTGGAGCACTCCTGCCTGGAACTCTGTGCCTCTCCAGTCATCAAAGCCTCCCGAGGCTCCCCTCAGTCATCAGCCCCGCCTCCTCCAACAGGACTCATTGCTTTCTAGATCCACCACTGTGTCTTAAGACTGCCTAATAACAGTAGCTGTTTGTTTGCAGGTCCCCAGATCCTAGCCCAGTGCCTCCCACGTAGAAACTCACAGAACTTAAATAGCTACCAGTAGCCCTGAGGCTAAAAGCAGGCTCCCCTACCTGCTTAAGCCACCCAGGACAGGCCTAACACACAGCAAAGGCAGCTCAACAATTAGCGAAATAACCCAATCACTCCCCTCACTTTCGGTGGTATCCACTGCGCCTCACGTTTTCACATTTCAGTTAACTTTCCAGAATCCCCAGCCCTTCCCTTGATCCACTTTCCCAGGCCCTCATCTCACTGACCACCACCCTAGGATCACACCTTCCACTCTGCAGAGCCCAGCCAAGCCAAGCCACCCCTCTCCCAGCTACTGAAGCTGTGACTTTCAGCTTCCTTAAGGAAATTAGCTCTTAGCTAATTAACGTGACACATACTTGCAATCCCAGCATTCAAGGGGTGAGACAGTAGGATGACAAATTCAAAGCCAGCCTGGACTACACAATCTCTGGTAACCAAAAGTGCCTCCATCCCCAAGCAGCTAAAAAACCCAACATCCCTATGGCCATGTCCAACCTGCGACTCCTTTGATCTTTATTTTTTATTTATTTTTTGTCTTTTCGAGACAGGGTTTCCCTGTAGCCCCAGCTGGCCTGGAACTCGCTCGGTAGACCAGGCTGGCCTTGAACTCACAAAGATCCACCTGCCTCTGCCTCCCAAGTGCTAGGATTAAAGGCATGCACCACCACGCCTGGCTTTGATCTTTAAATTATTCTAGAGCCAACATGTCAAAATCATCTCTTGGCAGAAGTGAAAGGCCTTCCCTCACATCTGGGCTGCCCAACGCACAGTGAAACAAACCTTCCTCACGACAGTTTTTTGTTTTGTTTTTGTCTTTTTGAGACAGGGTCTCCCTGTAGCTCTTGCTGTCCTGGAACTCACTCTGTAGATCCGGCTGGCCTTGAACTCACAGAGATCCACCTGCCTCTGCCTCCCAAGTGCTAGGATTAAAGGCATGCACCACCACGCCCAGCCTACACAGAGGCATTTTTTTATGAGATGTTTTGATATTTATTAAGAAAATGCCAACTAAAGTAGACACAAATTAATTGCAAAACAATAAAAATATGGAACGCCTCACGAATTTGCATGTCATCCTTGCACAGGGGCCATGCTAATCTTCTCTGTATCGTTCCAATTTTAGTATACGTGCTGTTGAAGAGAGCACCATAGAGGCATTTTTTAAAACTCTTTCACAATCACTCAAGGTTTAGTAGTTCACACCCATCTGAAGAACATTGTTCTACCTGTATACCCCTATCTGTGCAGAATGGAGGAGATACAAGAAACTGCTAACAGGGATGGTATCTGGGGGAGGCCTGAGGCAAATGAAGAATGCTCTCTTTAGTTATGTATCTTACCATGTGCAAATATTCTTTCACTCTCCTCCTCTAAAAGAAATTATCCTACACTGGGGAATGCACACAAACAGGAACTTACCACTGATTTTTTCTCCTTATCATTTTCTCTGTCTTTGTCTATAAAGGAAAGGAAATTCATTTTTAAACATAAGTTACTCTTCTCTGGGCTAATTTGCTCAATGACCACACATCCATTTTCATCCTTGCTCCTTGGCCGAAAATGTTTCCCACTCTTGAGACACTCCGTGCTCGGGGTCCTCTATGAGACACTGTGCTCCAGGCTCCAGGGACACACCAGGGCCCAAATGTGCCTCTAACTTTCTTTCACTTGATATATTCTGTTTTCACACTGTGTACTTGGGATCTTCGCAGTGGTCATACAGAGAGACTTGCACTCAGAGCCGGAAGGGCAGCTGGTGAGATTGGGGTTGGGGCTGGGATCCGGGCTGCCTGTCCTCTAGGCTACCTGACAGGTGATGGGGGATTCCACTCAGCAGCGGGTGGCCAGGAACTGCAGGGCACAAGGCCCTAACAGTGGTCGGAGTTTCTGAGGGGAAAGATGATCACTACATGAGGAGAAAGCCTGACGCCGCCCCCCGCTTCCCCCCCCCCCCACACACACACACTTTACCCGCAGGGACTTGCATCCACCAAGAGCTGGTAAAAGGTAGCTCCCGTTCCCGGTCCCCCGGACCCAGGCCTAAAGAATGGGCCGAGGGGCCGTACTTGGACCCACCAAGTACGGGTCCCTCCGGTCCGGCTTTTCGGGGCCCTTCTCCCCTAGCCCCAGGAGGTCCCGCGGCTCACACGGAGCCCGTGCCGCAAGCCCAGGGGCTGGGACGCAGCCGCAGGCGACCCCAGCGAGGGGGCACAAAAGCTCGAGTTACCCGCAGGCCAGGCGCGGCCAGGCGTGCACAGCTGCCCGGTGCCCGAGCCGGGGTTCCCGGGAATCTCGGGGCCCGCGCTGCACAGCAGCCTGCCCGCCAATCGCCGCAGTGGCCGCAACAGCATAGTCCCGAGGCGAAGTGCAAGCCCGACTTCCTTCCGGTAGGTCTCGGGGCTCCGCCCCCCTGCTCGTCAGACTCCGCCCCTAAGCCGCTCCCCTTAAAGAGACCAGGAGCATTTCTCTAAAAGAAAATAAATTCAAAAAAAAAAAAAAAANGACCGCTCTTGCAGAGGACCCGGGTTCGATCCCCAGCACCCACATGGCAGCCGAGAACCGTCTGAAACTCCAATTCCAGGAGAACTCCAGTTCCAGGGGAATCCGACACCCTCTTCTGACCTCTGCGGCATTGCACGACACGGGTGCACACACTTGCATGCAGACAGTACATTCATACACATACAGAAATTAAAAAAAAAAAAAAAAGGGATTTAGGTTTAATCCTATCATCACAAAAAGCAGTGTTGGGGTCATGTGGGGAGAGAGGAGAGCTGGACTCCAAGCCCGTGTTGTTTCCCAGCCCATGCTCTTTGGCATTTCCAGCATTTGCACTCCAAATGTATTAGATAGATCTCTCGGGGAGGGGGGCTTTACAACCAATATTCCAACTGGATGGCCAAAAGGGTTAGAAAGAAGCTATAGCTCCCTCCTGTGAGCAGGTAGCAAAAATTCAACCCCTATTTGGTAGAGCTGAGGTACTATAACTCAACCATCTCAGACCTGGTAACCCCAACTGCTGCCACCTTGACTCTATGTGAGACTTCTGGTGTGTGGGTAGAGAATTTTTCACTTACCCCCAGGAGGGTGAGCAAGGTGCAGGCAGCAGTCTTGGGCAGGGAGAAGAAAGGCCTTTTCAGAGTTGGCCTTCATTCTTTAGATTTGTTATCAAATCAGCTACCCTCTCTCAGACTTCCTGTTTATCTACCAGGCATCTAGCAAAGACAAGTGTAAAATAATCTTCAGAACCAAAGTCAACATTTTTGTGAGCATCTTAGCGTGAGGTTGTTTGTCTCTGTTGTTAGATTTTTGGAGAGGAAAAAGGAAGGAGTTTAAAGTTAAGAAATAACATGGGAAGGGAAAACCCCAGTGTGGAGCACAAGGGCAGAACTGATGGTGGTTTGGGCTTGCCAAGGAGGAGCCTTCAAACATGACATTTTTCAGCCTAATAAAGAAAAAAAATCATAAGCTGAAAATGCTAAAATCTATGATATATGTGGCATGCATATGTGCATATTTTGGAGTGAGGCATATTGGAGGGAATAAAAACAACAACAACAAAAAGACTGAGTCAAAGAACTGACCAAAAGGGTGAACTTCTGCTCGAAACAGTAAACTTCTGCATCAAGAATTTTGAGAGAGACTGAGAGAAGGATGGAGAACATGTTTGGCAGAATGCATGAGCTCTGGTGGGGTGGGGTGGGGGGCGGGGGGCACGGGTCTAGATTTGATTAGTAACATAATCTTGTA
>VZQC01003882.1:1375497-1428898 GCA_009823505.1 Rhizomys pruinosus
GGGGGGGGGGGGGGGGGGGATATGCCACCTAATGAATGGACAAAGGTGAAAGATTTTGTTCCCTGAGCCCAGCTGGAATGCATCAGATGTCAAGGTCTGGTGTCCTTGAATATTTGAAAGCCTTCTTTTGATTCCTTGAGCTGAGCAGGGCAGTGACTCAAGGCTGTAAGACAGATGGCTCCATAAACAGACTGCCTCAGTCCTGGGAGTGACCTCTGGATAAGGCTTTAGCAAGGCCAGACTGCCAGTTTAGGTCCAGTTAGCCATTTCAAGGGATTTCTGACTCTATGGCCTTCTTAATGAAGCTTACAGCTCTTCTGCCAGTCACATATTCTATCAACTGCTGATCAAATTCAGCAGAATGACCAGGCTGAGATGAGTAGGGTCCAAAGAGGTCTAGAGAGACTGGGGTGGTGACCCAATTATCCAAGACAGAACTTAGATCATATAAAAGAAGTGACTTCCTGCTTCTAAAAAGAAATGTTCCAAAGTGGTCCAGCCCTAACTTCATTTGTGAAAAATTCAAAATTATGAAGACACTGAAGGCTGTTCTTCCAATGGAAACGCTACCAGCAGGGGTTGGCAAAAATGTAAGTACTCTAAAGACAGGTTTGCACATCCAGACCATGCTGTCTTGGGAGCAAAGACAGGATAAAAGGACAAGGCCATGGGTTTGGCTAAGTCTTCTGCAGCTAAGTGTCCTGTAAGGAGAGAAGCAAACTGGTTCTTGCTTCATAAAACTTTATACTTTTATTTTAACTGATACATAATGATTGTACATATTTACAAGGTACCATGTGATATTTCAATACATGTACACCAAAAATATCCAAATCAGGGTAAATTTGACTCTTTGAAATCACTTTTGTGCTGAAAACATTCAAAATCCATTCTTCTGTTAGTTGGAGTTTTTGTTTGTTTGTTTGTTTGGTTGGTTGGTTGGTTTTTGTGTTTTTGAGACAGGAACTCATTATGTAACCCTGGATCTTGCTGTGTATACCAGACTAGCAGAGGCCTGCCACTGCCTCCCAAGTACCAGAATTAAAGATGCTCACTGCCACTCCTGGCTAGCTTTCAGTTTTAAAAATATTTTATTAAAAAAATTTTATTTATTATTTTATGTGTATGAGTGTATTGCCTGCATGTAGGTAGGTACATCCATGCCCAATGCCAGGAGAGGTCAGAAGGTGTCAGATCCCCCAGAACTGGAGTTACTGACAGTTGTCAGCCACCATGTGGGTGCTGAGAAACCAACCTGGGTCCTCTACCAGAGCAGCCATCTACCCAGCCCCTAGCTTTATTTATTTATTTATTTATTTATTTATTTATTTATTTATTTATTATTTATTTATTTATTTATTTATTATTTTTGGTCTTTTTGAGATAAGATCTCTCTTTAGTCCCAGCTGGCCTGGATCTTGCTATGTACAGCAAGCTAGCCTTGAACTCACAGAGATCCACCTGCCTCTGCCTCCAGAGTGCTGGGATTAAAGGCATGCACCACCATGCCTGGCCCCAGCTCCTAACTTTTAAATAAAACTGTACACATAGCACCATAGTTCTCTATAGCCAATTAGACTGTGTCATACACAAGAACTTCTCTTAACTCTAATTTAGTAACCAAGAATCAACTTTCCCGGTGTGATATGATTATAATCTGGATGAGCTACAAATAAATGCCGAGAAGTGACTAGTCTAGCTACTCCTAAGTGACCTGGGGACATCCTAAGGGAGGCAAGGCTGCCATTTCTGGGGCAGAGATCTCCCCTTCCCCTCTCCTCCCCAACTCTCTGCCTGTGCCTTCCAACAGGAAGGTTCCTGGAAAGAGCAGCAGCCCTGGGGTCCTTCCAGCCTGGCTGGGTCGGTAGAGGCGGAAGAAGGGGGATGGCTTAGTTCAAGCCCAGAGATGGAATCAGGGTTTAGGGATTAAGGGGGCGGGAAACACGACTCTTGAGCGCATGCGTACGTCATGATCCGCGACTGGATGTCTCAGCTGGCTGTAGTAGCGGCAGTTGAACTTGTGTCTGAGTCGCGGAAGAGACAATTAGCTGAGAAGTCTTGAAATAGAAGCCTGACTTGGGGTCTGCGGGAGCAATGGACAGTGAGTCAAGCGGAGATCATAAAACCTTCTACTGGACCGTAGGAATCGTGAAGATTTTGCGGTTGGTGAGGACCTGGGCGGGCACGCAGGGCGGTGGCCAAGCTGGCTGTAGGGCGGTTGAAACTAGACTAAAACCAGAGTGGAACCAGCATTGTCTTCTGCTTTCTAGCCACGCCTTCCCAGAGGCAAAGCTTTCCCCTGGGTTCCCTGGGAGGGATAGAGCCCTAGAGCAGAATGGCCTTCCTTCTAAAATTTAAGGACACACCCAGGGACCTACCTGAACGCGGCACTCTGACCCACAAACTTGGTAGTTGCCACCGGTCCCGGAAGCTGCAGTTGTACCACTCAAAAACCAAATCGATTTTTTTTTTTTTTAAAGAAACAAGAAACTGGGCTGGAGAGATGGCCTAGCGGTTAAGAGCGCTGACTGCTCTTGCCGTGGACCTGGCTTCGGTCCCCAGCACCCACATGGTGGCTGAGAACCGTCTTTAACTCCAGTTCCAGGGGAATCCGATGCCCTCTTCTGATCTCCGCGGCATTGCACGACATGGGTGCACAAACCTGCATGCAGACAGTACATTCATACACATAAAGAATAAATAAAAATATAAATAAATAAATAAAATTGATTAAAAAAAAAAGAAACGAGAAACTGGAGAGATGGCTCAGTGGTTAAGAGCACTGACTGCTCTTGCAGAGGATTGGGGTTCAATTCTCAGCACCCACATGGAAGCTGACAACCAGCAATAAGTCCATTTCCAGGGGATCCAACGCCCTCTTCCAACCTCCACGGGCATTGCACAACTTGGGTGCATTTACATACATGCAGACTATACGCTCACATTAAATAAAATATCATAGGAAAGAAAAGAGAGAAAAAAAGAGGTTAAAGATAGATAGATAGATAGATAGATAGATAGATAGATATAGATAGATAGATCTCTCTATATAGATATAGATATAAAGAAAAATTAACTTGAGAGAAAAGGTTGAAACAGATAAAAGTCACAGGGAAACAAACATTTCCACCTAATATGAAGAAGAGTTTTATATTGAGAAAGTTGCCAAAGTTAAATGGCCATTGGGGGAGGCAGTATTTCCCAGACAACAGAAAGCACAAATGGGCTCTTCTGGTGGAGGATGCTGTAAAGGGTTTGTAAAACAAACTGCATGTGACATCTTTTCCAGGCCAAAAGTCCATGCTTCTGAGAAACAGCTGCAAGTTAGGATTTGTATGAGAAGTTTAGAAAAGGTACTCTGGAGCCAAGAGGACTAGAGATTACCTTTGGGTTTTTTTATATTTATTTTTATTTTATTAAATGAATGTATGTGTACCCATGTCATGCAGTGCTCTTGGAGATCAGAAGAGGATGTCTGATTCTCCTGGAACTGGAGTTATAGACAGTTGTTAGGCACCTGTGGATGCTGGGAAGCGAACTGAGGTCCTCTGCAAGATCAGCTAGCATTCTTAACTGCTAAGCCATCTCTTCAGCCTCCTAATTTATTTTTTAATGTATTTATTTGTATTTTATGTGTGTGAGGGCATTGCCTGCATTTGTGTAAGTGCACCCATATCATACAATGCCCAAAGAGGCCAGGAGAGAGCATCGGATTCCTTTAGAACTGGAATTACAGATGACAGATGGTTGTTAGCTGTCATGTATATGCTGGGAACTGAACCCAGGTCCTCTGCAAGAGCAGCCAGTGCCCTTAAGTGCTGAGCCATCTATCAGTTCCTATTTTTGGTTTATTTAATCAAGGAAAAGGAGACCGATGATATGGAATTTTAGGTTAGGTTCTGGATGTTTAGAACACTAAAAAAAGAAGAAGGTTTTTGTGAAAACCTTATTACTTCTATAAACAATGTGAGTATGTAATGTGTTTCAACTTCCAGGCTAGAAGAAAGAGGAACCAAGACCAAAGTCCCTAAGTCATAGAACTCTTCCACTTAGTCACCAAGATAAAAATCCTTGAATTATACAAGTTTTGGTCTTAGTCACCAAAAGTTTTTATATGTGTGCAAGTCCACATATGTGTATGACTCTGTGGAGGCTAGAGATCAGCGCCTCCTGGTGTTCCTCAGGAGCTACCTGCCTTGGTTTGTGAAACAGGCCCTATCACTGGCCTGGGTTTGCCAGCTATGCTGCTGAGCCCCAGAGATCTGTTTGTGTCCACACACACCCCCACCCCACCCCCACCCCTAATGCTAGGAGTACAGGTGGATATTAGGCAGGTTCTACCATGCCCAGTTTTTTTTTTTATGTGTATGAGTGCATGTATGTAAGTGCACCCATGTTGTGCAATACCCCTAAAGGTCAGAAGGCATCAGATCCCCTGGGACTGGAGTTACAGACAGTTGTTAGCCTCCATGTGGTTGCTGGGAGCTGAACCCGGGTTCTTTGCAAGAGCAGTGCATACTCTTAACCACTGAGCCAGCTCTCCAGCTCCTTGTTTTCCTTGTTTAATGTGTGTGTGGCACACCAGCTACCCATTGAACTATGTCCCCAGCTACTAAGACAAAAGTTCTTGATTCCTATAGTTCTTCTGTTTAGTCCAGGACACAAAACACAGTAGTAAATAGTTATAATGTATGATAGGGTGAAGACAAGTCACAGAAATGCAACATCTGGGGCTGGAGAGATGGCCTAGTGGTTAAGAGTGCCTACTGATCTTGCAGAGGACCCGGGTTTGATCCCCAGCACCCACATGGCAGATGAAAACCGTCTTTAACTCCAGTTCCAGGGGAATCTGACACCCTCTTCTGACCTCCAAGGCATTGCACAACACTGGTGCACAAACCTACATGCAGACTGTACATTCATACACATAAGAAATAAATAAAATTTAAAAAAAATTTAAAGAAATGCAACACCTAGAGGCTGGAGAGATGGCCTAGCAGTTGAGAGTGCCGACTGCTCTTGCAGAGGACCCAGGTTCGATCCCCAGCACCCACATGGCGGCTAAGAGTCTTTAACTCCAGTTCCAGGGGAATCTGACACCCTCTTCTGACCTCCAAGGCATTGCACGACATGCACAAACCTACATGCAGACAGTACATTCATACACATAAAAAAATAAATTAAAAAAAAAAAGAAATGCAACATCTAACCAAGGAAGTAAACATAACTGTTAGAAAACTTCTGCCGGGCGTGGTGGTGCACGCCTTTCATCCCAGCACTTGGGCCACCCAGGTCTACAGAGTGAGTTCCAGGACAGCTGGGGCTACAGGAAGACCCTGTGTCAAAAAGACAAGAAGGAAAGAAAGAAAGAAAGAAAGAAAGAAAGAAAGAAAGAAAGAAAGAAAGAAAGAAAGAAAGAAAGAAAGAAAGAAAGAAAGAAAGAAAGAGGAAGGAAGGAAGGAAGGAAGGAAGGAAGGAAGGAAGGAAGGAAGGAAGGAAGGAAGGAAGGAAGGAAGGAAGGAAGGAAGGAAGGAAAGAAAGAAAGAAAGAAAGAAAGAAAGAAAGAAAGAAAGAAAGAAAGAAAGAAAGAAAGAAAGAAAGGAAGAAAGAAAGAAAGCTTCCATGAACCTAGCATTGGTACTAAGAGAAAGCCATCTGAATGAAGGAAGGAAGGAAGGAAGGAAGGAAGGAAGGAAGGAAGGAAGGAAGGAAGGAAGGAAGGAAGGAAGGAAAGAAGGAAAGAAAGAAAGAAAGAAAGAAAGAAAGAAAGAAAGAAAGAAAGAAAGAAAGAAAGAAAGAAAGAAAGAAAGAAAGCTTCCATGAACCTAGCATTGGTACTAAGAGAAAGCCATCTGAATGAAGGAATGGATTCTAAAAATCAGTGGGATCTTTGTAGTGAAAAGTGCTTCATTTATTCAATCAAATATTTATTGAATACCTGTCATCTGCCAGGCAGGGTGCCACTTAACAAAGCTCCTTATCCTAATTGTGGAGCTTACATCCTAGGGTGGAAGGGCAGGAGAATCAAGGCCAGGAAGTTGTATCGTATCCCAAGAATAAGTGCTATGGACAAGAGCTAAATAAAGCCAGGCGAGGGAGCACCCGGGGCTGAGAGGTGTGAGGGCTCCAGACTGCAGAGATAGAGTGATCCTGTTAGACTTTGCTGAGATGACTAGGAGCAGAGTTAAGTGAGATGAAAGAGTTCCTGATGAGGATATAAAGCTGTGTTTAAGACAGAGGAAAAAGTTCAGTAATAGTTCTATGTCAGGAATGTGCTTAAAAAGGGGTCAAGAGAGAGCACAGAAACCAGCAGCAAGGAACTGGAGGGAGGGGAACACAGTGGAGATCGGATTTGAGTTCATTAGTACATCTCTGGCTCATGCTTTTTAATTAAAGTACACTGGCTCTGTTGATGATAAGTAGATTGGTGGTAGCCAGGCATGGTGGTACACCCCTATAATCCTAGCACTTTGGAAACAGAAGCAAGTGGATCTCTGTGAAACTGAGGCCTAAATGGTTTATATAGTGAGTTCTAGGCCAGCTGGGACTGCAGGAAGACGCTGTATCAAAACATGAAATAAATAAGTAGATTGGTGGAGAGGGAAAGGAGAACATCCCATCAAAGACAGAAGGGAGGAGACCAGTCAGGGTTTTTATAATGCTCTGAGCTGGATCATCCACTGACTGGCTGCTGGTGGCAGAGTAAGTAATTAGTCAGATTTGGGATATACAGAAAGACTGTCCCTTATCCCAATTGCTTGAGACCAGAACTGTTTCAGATTTTTAGAATATCTGCATATATGTAAATATTTTCATTTTCATTTTTTGGTTCTTAGCCTCAGCCTTTAATGGCTGCGCTATCCCTCCAGCCCATAAATGAGATATTTTAGAGATGAAACCCAAATCTAAGCACAAAACTTGTTTCATATACCTTATACACATAGCCTGAAGGTAACATATAGCATGTTTAGTGACTTTGTACATGAAACAAAGTTCGTGCATCTTCAACTATCAGAGGTCAGGTATGGAGTTTTCCATTTGTGGTATCATGTACAATATTCAAAAAGTTTTAGATTTTGAGGGGCTGGAGAGATGGCCAACCACTCTTACAGAGGACCAGGGTTTGATCCCCAGCACCCACATGGCAGCTGAGAGCCGTCTGAAACTCCAATTCCAGAACTCCAGTTCCAGGGGAATCCGACACCCTCTTCTGACTTCCGGGACATTGCATGACACGGGTGGTGCACAGACCTACATGCAGACAGTACATTCATACACAGACAGAAATGAATAAATAAATAAAAATTTTTAAAAAGTTTTGGATTTTGAAACATTTTGGACTTTCAGGTTAGGAATGGTAAAGATTTGCTGATAAACCATGTATTAGTTACGTTTCCATTACTGTGAAAAACACCATAAGCAAAAGTGCCTTATGGAAGAGTTATTTTGGCCTACTGTTCCAGAGAGATAGAAGTCCATGATGGTGGGGAGGCACAGAAATAGGAACAGAAAGCTGAGCACTCACACCTCCATCCACACCCGGGAAGCAGAGAAAATGAGGGGTATTAGTTACTTTTCTGTTGTTGTGTATAATAAAACATCATGACTACTGGGCGTGGTGGCACATGCCTTTAATCCCAGCACTCGGGAGGTAGAGGCAGGCGGATCTCTGTGTGTTCAAGGCCAGCCTGGTCTACAGAGCTAGCTCCAGGCCAGCTGGAGACTAAAGGGAGACCCTGTCTCACAAAGACAAAAAAAAAAAAAAAAAAAAAGATCAAAAAACCCATCATGACCAAGGCAGCCTATAGAGGGAAATATATTTGGGCCTGTGGTTCCAGAGAGAGGCCATAGTGGTGGTGAAGAATGGCAAGAGGCTGCTGGGACCGAAAGCTAAGAGCGCTCATCTTCACAACAGGAAGCGGAGAGAGGGCAAGCTGCAGTGGCTTAAAGTTTCAAAGCCAGGACCAGTGACATGCTTCCTTCACATGGCTGTACCTCCTACACCTCTGAAAACAGAACCACCAACTGGGGCTAAGTGTTCAAATACCTGAGGAGATCTTTCTCATCCAAACTACCGCATTCCACCCCCTGCCCCCATGTGCTCATGACCATATTATAATGCAAAATCCATTTAGTTCAACTTCAAAAGTCCCCATAGTCTTTAACATTCATTTATTTATTTATTTATTTATTTATTTATTTATTTATTTGCTTATTTTTGTGTATGTGTACTGTCTGCATGTAGGTTGGTGTACCTGTGTGGTACAATGCCCAAGAAGTCAGAAGAGGGTGTCAGATTCCCCTGAAACTGGAGTTAAAGATGGTTCTTAGCCACCATGTGGGTGCTAGGGACCGAACCCCGGTCCTCTGCAAGAGCAGTTGGCACTCAACCACTGAGCCATCTCTCCAGCCCCGTCTTTAACTTTTCTTAATACTGTTCAAAAGTACCATCTCTTCTGTAAGATTAAAAAGCAAATTATATACTTCCGACATATAATGTCACAGGATACATTCCCATTCAAAGGGAAGGAGTGGGGCAAGGTAGGGAAAGACTGAACCAAAACGAGACTAAACCCAGCAGGGCAAATGTCAAATCCCATAGCTCCGTGTCTAGTAACTTTACTTTCAAAGGGCTGAAATGGCCTGGCCCCTCCAGCTTTGCTGTCTGAACTTCTCTCTTTTGAGCTGGGTCCACTCCCTGTGTGCAGTTCTTGGCAGGTATCTCCTGGCTGTGGCATCTCCAACATCTTGGCCTCTCCACTGCATCCCAGGCTTCACTCTCACAGCCTTAAGGACAGCCTCTCGGGGCCTCTCGGGGCCTTCTCTCCAGGCCTTCTCTCAGGGACTCCAGCCCCACCACACATTGCCTGACCTCAGCGGCTCTCTGAAACTGCGTAGAAAGAATTTATAAGCCCTTTGCTGTTGGATCTTTCATGCCTCTAAAGCCATTACCACATGGAGAACTCTGCCAAGTTAAGGTGGCAGCTTGGGATGGACCCTCACCCCATTCCGTCACATTAGTAGCAGCAGTAGTATGTTGAAGCAGTGGCTCTCTAGGAGCAGAAAACCCCTTGGCTGTTCTCTTTTTATAAGTTGGAAGCTTAGTTGGGTGAGATCTTGGCCTGGGGGGGGTCCTGACTGTTACTCCAGTGCTGAGCAAGAGGCCTCTGCTTAAATGGTAATAATCTTAACAATTACAGTCTCTCTTTCAACACACAGCCAAGGCTACAGAGTGACAGCGTGTCTCAAAAGACCAAAAAAATAAAACATTAAAAATAGCCAAGGGGTAGGGCTGGAGAGATGCCTCAGTAGTTAGAGCTCTAGGTACTCTTGCAGAGGACCTGGGTTCGGTTCTCAGCACCTACATGGCAGCTAAAAACTGTCCCTAACTCCATTTCCAAGGGATCAGACACCCTCTTCTGACCTCTGTGGGCATTGTACAACACAGGTGCACTTACGTACATGCAGGCAATAAAATCATACACATAAAAAATAATAAAATGTTTTTAAATAGCTAAGGGCTAGAGAGATGCATCAGTGGTTAGGAGCACTGCTGCTCTTGCAGAGGACCTGTAATCCAATCCCAGCACTCACGTGACAGCTAACAACTGCTGTAACTTCAGTTCTAGGGGAATCTAATAAAAATATTTTTTATATTTTATTTATTATTTTATGTGTATGAGTGGATTGCCTGCATGTATGTAAGTGCCCCCCTGTCATGCTGCCCACGGAAGTCAGAAGATGGCATTGGATTCCCTGGGAGTAGAGTCACAGATGAGTATTGGCTACCATGTAGGTGTGGAAACCAAACCTGGTCCTCTGCAAGAGCCGCCATCCTCTTAACTGCTAATCCATCTCTCCAGCTGCTAAAAAAATTTTTTTTTCAAAATGTAGCTAAACCAACATTCTGCTGTCTTGAAATTTCCTCTGTCAAAGAAATTAGTCTTTTACTTTTTTTTTTTTTTTTTTGTCTTTTTGGAGACAGGGGTCTCCCTATAGCCCCAGCTGTCCTGGAACTTACTCTGTAAACCAGGCTGGCCTTGAACTTACAGAGGCCTGCCTCTGCCTCCCGAGGGCTGGGATTAACGGTGTGCACTGCCACCCCCACCTTAAAGAAGGTTCTTAGCCGCCATGTGGGTGCTGGGAATCGAACCCAGGTCCTCTGCAAGAGCAGACAGCACTCTTAACTGCTGAGCCATCTCTCCAGCCCCAGTCTTTGACTTTTTAAGTCAGTCTCATGGAAATTCTTAGCCTTCAGACAGAAGGCAGACAGATTCTTTGCCTAAATATCCCATGAATGAAATGGCATAGTGGCTAACATTGTCCATCTCTGGGACCTCTCAAGCTTCTATTTTCCTCATTATTCTAAGCATTATTGACTTCCAGGCTCCTACTAGAATGGCCCATTAAGCTCTGCTTACAGCATTTAACTACTTTTCTAGTCCAGAGTTTCAAAGTCTTAAACATTGCTCAAAAAGAAAAGAAAAGAAAAGAAAAACATGGTCAGATTCTTTAAAGGAACAACCCTACTGTTCTGGTACCAACTTCTGTATTAGTTACTTTTTAGTTGCTGTGATTTAAAAAGGAAAACATGGCCAAAAGTGATTTAGGAAGAAAGAATTTATTTCCACTTACAGTTCCACAAGACGAGTCCATAATGTTGGGGACAGCATGCAGCAGGAGCAGGAAGCTAAGCGGTCACCCCTCGTCCACACCCAGGAAGGAAAGAGAGTACACTAGAAGTGGAGCAAGGCTATGAACTCTTGAAGCCCACCCTGATGACATACTTCCTCCTGAAAGGCCAAACCTAAACTTCCCCAAACAATACCACCGAGTAGGGACCAAGTTTTCAAATACCTGAGCCTACGGGGAAGATTCCTCATTCAAACCACCACAAACCACATATGTGGTAAGAAAAAGAATCCAGTATAACTCCACTGTTTGGGATCTAGACAAGTAGAAAGGTAGACTTAAACCATCCCCTGAAATCAGAAAGCCTGCATCAGAAACGAATGTGCAAAGACCGGAAGTTGAGCTCTGTTCAGTATTGGTCAGAGGTGCCTATTGGGCAGCCATGGGGCAAAAATGAACAGGGAGCTGAAACCTACAAAACTGGATTTGGTAATGTAATTTAGCTTCAGAAACTGAAGTATTTAAAGTCATAAGACTGTTACGATTGATGAAGTCATCAAGAAAGGAATGTAGATAGAACAGATAAGAGCTGTGGAGTGAATGCTGAAATACTTTGAGTATTAAAAGGAGAAGGAAAAGGGGGGCTGGAGATATGGCCTAGCAGTTAAGAGCGCTGACCACTCTTACAGAGGACCCGGGTTCGATCCCCAGCATCCACATGGCGGCCGAGAACCGTCTGAAACTCCAATTCCAGGAGAACTCCAGTTCCAGGGGAATCCAACACCCTCTTCTGACCTCCGCGGCATTGCACGACACGGGTGCACAAACTTGCATGCAGACAGTACATTCATACACATACAGAAATAAATAAAATTAATAAAAAAATTTTTTTTAAAAAAAAGGAGAAGGAAAAGAGGAGGAATTGGCAAAGGATGGGAAGGAGTAATGGGGACAAAGGACAAGCCAAGTGTACAAAGTCCCAGAAGCTCAGTGAAGCAGCTCTTGAGGAAGTGATCCACTGTTGCAAATACCAATGAGTAAAATGAGGTCCGAGAAGTAAGCATTCAAGTTTTCCCAGGGATAAATTGGAAGCAAATCACCCATTAATCTATTTCTCAGAGTGTACCAAGTCACTATGTGACAGATGACTGGTTGTAAACCTAGAACTCCTAAAATGTTCCTTGTGGCCTTGGCAAGTCCTTCTTTCTGCCTACTCTGTACCTAATACTTTCTATAAAGTATACTGATGCTTTCTATAGCTACATCTTTTGCTATAACTAGAGATAAGTGTTCATTTCATAGAACTTTCTATAAATAAGAGCATACAGTATGTACTCATTTTTGTCATACTTCAGCATCATTATTTTAAGATTCATGCCATATGTCAACAGTTAATCAGTCAATAGTCCATTCTTTTTGCAACTAATTCTGTATAGTGTAGATAGATCTGTGTGTGTGTGTGTGTGTGTGTGTGTGTGTGTGTGTGTAAATACAATGCCATTAGAACTAAGGAGAAGTTTTACCATAGCTAAAATTTGGCAACAACCTGAATGGCCACCAACCATGGATGGATAAAGAAAATGTGATCAGAGCTGGGAGGTAGCTCAATGATAGATCAAAAACCTAGCACACGGGGCCCTCTTTGTCACTAGCAACACACACACACACACACACACACACACACACACCCCACAATAAATGATCATTTCCATAGATTAAACTTGTATTTAGTAATTGCTGAATAAGTCTTTCTTCTTCTTCTTCTTCTTCTAGGTGGTGACTCTGATGTCCATGACCTTTTTTATCATCGATCAGGCCCCTGAACCATACGTCGTGATCACTGGATTTGAATTCACTGTTATCCTCTTTTTCATAGCTTTGTATATACTCAGACTTGATAAAGTGATGAAGTGTTTATTTTGGCCTTTGCTTGTAAGTGTTCAGTTTCATCCGCAAGCTCTACCCATTTTTTCCTGCCATAGGAAGACATTGGAGTCAGCAGTTTAATTCTGTTAAACCTGTACGGTGATCTCTGCTCACTGCTAAACGATTCTGTGTTGTCTTTGAGAAAGGTCCTTGGGGACCCAGGGCAGCCACAGAACATCAGTTCTCTTCACTCCATCTGCCAGTAGGCGTGGCTGGCTGACCTTTCTTCTTGGAGAAATCCCTTAAGTATAAATTTCTAAAGAAATTCAAATTTAGAATCATGTTAATAAAATTAGAGTGTAGTCATAATCTTTACTGTTTTTTTAAATGCATGTGATTATAGTCTCAGAATTGGGAGACAGAAATGGAGACAGAGATACAAACAAATAACCTTGCCCATCCCCAGTCTCTAGATGGAAAGTCAAACTGTTTGAGAAAGTTAAATAAATAAATGCTATCTTACTTGAAAATGTTTACAGTCACTCAGGCTAAGTAATTTTTTGTGTGTGTATTTTTGAGACAGGGTCTCCCTTTTAGTCCCAGCTGGTCTGTAGACCAGGCTGGCCTTGAACTCACAGAGATCCACCTGGCTCTGCCTCCCGAGTGCCAACATTACCACGCCCAGCAGTGATTTTTTAAATTTATCAATTTTATGTGTATGAGTGTATTGCCTGCATATATGTGCAGTGCCCTCAGAGGTCAAAAGAGGGCATTGGATCCCCTAGAACTGGAGTTATGGACAGTTGTAAGTTGCCATGTGGGTGCTGGGACCTCAATCCAGGTCCTCTGCAAGAGCAGCCAATACTTTTAATAGCTGGGCCATCTCTCCAGCCCAAATGCTAAGTAATTTTAACTGATCTTAGCAACTCATAGCATTGGGAATGGGTACCCAGTCAGGTCCCCCAGTGACTAACACAGCTGACACCATGGGCAGACAGAAATTACTAGTTCTACTACACAGCTGGTTCTAGCAAAACAGCGACTGCCTTTACCTCTCAAGTCCCTTCCCACTGTCCTGTCTCCATGGGTCTCTCCCCACTGTCCTTTTCCTCTTTGGCTAGATGGCTGGTGGCCACATCCTATTCTGACAGACTGCCACACATGTCCTGTCCTCTTAGATTCTGAAGTGTGATGTCTAAACTAATAACTCCTATTAAGGACAGAGGGCAGAGCTGTTCTCAAACCAAAGCATGCTTTTGTGTACTATCTTCTGGAACCACTTTTGAAAGCAAGTGGGAAGCATTTCAAGCTGGGGATGCATAGCTCAGTGGCTGAGCACCTGCTTAGCATGCACAAAGCCCTGGGTTCAATCCCCGGTATAGCATAAACTGGGCCGAGTAATGCACACTTGTAATCCCAGAAACTTGGGTGGTAGAGGCAGGAAGATCAGAAGTTAAAGGTCATCTTTGGCTATGTAGAGAATTTGAGGCCAGCAGTACCTCAAAATAATAATAATAATAATAATAATAATAGTAATGCAAATAAACCCCAAATTAGAAGTGGTTCTCAGAGACCATTTCAAGTCTGTTATCACAATCCAATCATAAAAAGGATAAAGGTGTGGACTGAGGTTATAGCATCCTGGAGAGGAAGAAGTATGGTAGTAGAGGTGTTAGTACTAGTGACTGGGTACAATATCTGCCATTGTTGATGCAGTACTGGGAATTGATCCCAGGGCCTGTCATTTGCTAGGCAAATGCTATACCTCTGAGCTATTTTTTACTTTTTATTTTGAGACAATGTCTTACTAAGTTACCCATATTGGCCTGGAGCTTTTGATTTTCCTGCCTCAGCCTTCCAAGTAGAAATAAACACCTTGAGAGAATATTGCAGTAGATTAGGTTAAGGAAGGGGTTGGCATATGGAGTTAAGCCACCAGAGTTTCCTTATTTGTGGGGTCTTCAGGTAGTTTGCCTGGAGCAGCAGTTAATAGGAAAGTTGTGGGATGGAGCAGAAACTGGAGAGATGACTTATAACCAGGGAGTTCAGGAGTTCAGGGAGTCCACTCTCTTAAAGAAATACGAGGGCCAAAGGTAATGAAGAGATGCCAGAGGCTCTTTTACGACAATACAGAGGAGACAGATGGCTGAGGCTTACAGCACATCTGGAAGTAGGAAGGAAGGAAGCTGATAAGTTCTTAAGTCCTATGGCCAGTACTCTCTGATTAGAAGATGCTGGGTCATCTGTCTGCACTCAGATTTCTTTTTTCTTTTTTTTTGGTCTTTTCAAGACAGGGTCTCCCTGTGGCCCCAGCTGTCCTGGAACTCGCTCTGTAGACCATACTGGCCTTGAACTCACAAAGATCCACCTGCCTCTGCCTCCCAAGTGCTAGGATTAAAGGCGTGCACCACCACGCCCAGCTGCACTCAGATTTCTTATTCCAATTGCCATCCCAGACACAGTCTGTAGAGCAGGCCTCTGTGTCCCCTCAAGTGCTACTTGAAAAGTAGCACTCAGCCAGACGTGGTGGTGCACGCCTTTAATCCTAGCACTTGGGAGGCAGAGGCAGGCGGATCTTTGTGAGTTCAAAGCCAGCCTGGTCTACAGAGTGAGTTCCAGGACAGCTGGGGCTACAGGGAGACCCTGTCTCGAAAAAGACCAAAAAAAAAAAGAAAAGTAGCACTCAAAGTGAGCCAACTCAGGGCTTAGAGGCTCAACAGTCTTGTGAAGTCTCCATTTTTGTAATTATATTTGAATTCTACTTCATGGAGTATTGATATTGGGTTTTTAATATAGAAACCATGTTTTCCAACTGGGCCTGGTGGCACTGGACTTTAATCCCAGCACTACAGGACGCAGCACGCGACAGGCAGGTCCGGTGAGTCAAGGCCAGCTGGTCTCATAGGGATTCAGGACAGCTGGGGCTACAGAGCAGACCCTTGTCTCAAAAGACCAAACACAAAAAAGAAAAAGAAAGAAAGAAAGAAAGAAAGAAAGACAGAAAGAAAGAGAAAAATTGTACTTCTCTTAGTGAAAATGCTTCATTTGTGGGAAGTATTAAATGAAATAACAATTATCCAACCATTGCATTACCATGTAGGTGGAGTTTATCCTGAATATTACCACTTTCTCTTAGGTGTGCATGTTTTTCAGTTTCAGTTTGTTTTGCTTTTTGTTGGTTGGTTAGTTGGTTGGTTGTTTTTTTGAGACAGGGTCTCCCTATAGCCCCAGCTGGCCTTGAACTTGCTATGTAGATCAGGCTGACCTCAATCTCAGAGATCAGCCTGCCTCTGCTTCTGGAGTGCTGAGATTAAAGGCATGCACCACCACACTAGGATCACAGTTTCTATGTTTCCTATTACATTATTGAAAATGATCCTTCTGGCTTCCTGGGTACCCACACTACTCTACACCTTCTACATGATATATTGTCTACTTTATCTCCTAATCAGACAAGTTTTCCCTCCAAATATATTTTTGTTAAGTAAAAAAAATGTTTAAGTAATTGATGTGCTCTAGGTGAAGAGAACCCCTAGGTGTCACTGTGGATTATAGGTCAAATACTATATTGTATTATTTACTGTGGCATTTTAGTTTCCTTAGATATGTGCTAAATGTAATCAAATATGCTTTGAAACTGTTTAGGGAGCTCACCCTTCCCCCTCCCTTTTGTGGCACTGTTTGTTGGTCTTGATTCCTCCCCAAACCTCATGATGCTGGGGATGCAAGCTGGGGCCTTGAGCCACACTAGGCAAATGTTCTACTACTGAGCTGTATTCTCAGCCTTGATGGTCCTTCTGTAAGGCTGACCTTCCCATTCTATTTTTAGGATATCATCAACTCCATGGTAACAACATTGTTCATGATCATTGTATCGGTGTTGGCTCTGATACCAGAAACTACAACAATGACAATCCTTGGAGGGGTAAGTTGTGGTCTTTTAGTTTTTTCTTCGGGTTTAATCAACATGAAGATTTATTTGAAAACCTGATACAAGTACAGCAAGCTGTATTATATTCATCCTTGCGGCTCCTGGGCCAGCATACAGTGCCTATTGGCTTTATAATATGTGTGAGTGGATGTGTTTCTTGATTAACATGACTAGATAAGACTTCATACTGAACTGGAGTTGGCTAAATAAAGAGGTGCCTACATATTTCTTATAGACATACAGTGCTACATAAAATTGAGGAAAGCTGCTAGAATCGTTACAACCCTTAGCTCTGAGAAACCTAATGTCAAGGAAAAAGAAACACAATGGGTTGGTGTCACAGCTCTCCTTTGCAGGGCGTGGTGGCCCACACCTTTAATCAGAGCACTCTGTAGGCAGAGGCAGGAGGATCTCTGTGAGTTCAAGGCCAGCCTGGTCTACATAGCGAGCTCCAGGCCAGCTGAGACTAAAGGGAGACCCTGTCTCAACAAGATAAAAAAAAAAAAGATTGATGTCACTTGTTGGATGATAGCATATATTCTGATGCATCTTCAGATGCCATAGAACAGGTTTCCCTACTACAGGGATGTGGTAGGAAGCCCCTGAGTGCTGCTTAGAGGGAGACCAGGCACCTAGACCAGACTTTATCCTGGAAAGCTGGCCAAAACCAAAGGACTGAATCGTTTAATTATACCTCCATCTGCTACTGTGGCGAGGCTCTAAGTCATTTACCTTTTCTAGGTTCTTATCAGAAGTTAGAAAGTTCTTCCCTTTGCTTCCTTGCTCTTTCTTCGTACGAGCCACTTACAATTGGAGGATCTCTGTCATCCAATCAAGACCCCAGCTTTCCTCTCCTTTAGGCCCTCAGCAGCTTGATGAGAATTTATAGAATTCTTCTAAAAATGAGCCACATTTTAACACCAATATCCTCCACTGGTCTGGGAGACAATTTTATCACCTACTGTAAAGAGTGACCAGTCATGGGACTTACATGCATTCATTACTCATTCATTATTCATCCCTTAAATGCTAACAAAGTAGAAAGAGCTATGCTACCTGGGTGTGGTGGCACATGCCTTTAATCCCAGCACTCAGGAGGCAGAGGCAGCTGGATCTCTGTGAGTTCAAGGCCAGCCTGGTCTACATAGTGAGCTCCAGGCCAGCTGGGACTAAAGGGAGACCCTATCTCAAAAAAACAGAACAAAACAAAACAAAAGTACACTGGCCACTAGCCGTGTGACTTCTGAGCACGAGAAATAGAGCAAGTATGACTCGACATAAGCTCTAGACATAAAAAATGCATTGGACATCCCTGCGCTTGCTCGGAGGCGGTGGCGGCGATGGCGGCAGAGGAGGAGGTAGACGCAGCGGACACCCTGGGTACGATCCCCAGCACCACATGGAAAAGACTGGAGCTCAGATCCCAGCACCCACAACAGCCTGTAACTCCAATTCTAGGAGAACTCCAGTTCCAGGGGAATCCGACACCCTCTTCTGACCTCCGCGGCATTGCACGACACGGGTGCACAAACTTGCATGCAGACAGTACATTCATACACATACAGAAATAAATAAAATTAATAAAAAAAATAATAAAAAAATGCATTGGTGCTGAAGAGATGGCTCAGTGGTTAAGGGCTTTGGCTGTTCTTGCAGGGGACCCAGTTTCAACTCTCAGCACCCACATGGTGGCTTACAACCATCCATAATTCCATAGTTCCAGGGGAATCTGATGCCTTCTTCTGAACCCCATGAGCACTGGACACAGGTGCAATTACATACATGCAGGCAATACACTCAAACACATAAAATAAAAAATAAATTTTAAAAAACTATGCATTATATTTCAGAGACTTATTAGCCCTTTAAAAGAGCATAGTATACTTCATTAATAACATATATCAATGATATATAAAATGATAATATTTTGGATATATTGAGATAAATAAAATGTATTAAAATAAATTTCACCATTTTTGCTTTTGATAATGAAGCTCTTAGGAAAATATTAATTATGTTGCTCACAGTGGAGACTCATGTATTCCTTCAGGATGGTGCTCAATGAGAGTATGAGTACATACTCTCTCTTTTGCTTAGGGATTAGCACAAGTGACAGAGCACAGATAGCTGTAGAGACATCACTGATAGAGAACCTAAGAGGTAGTGACTAGAGACCAAGTGGAGAAGGAGGGTGTGGAGTTGGAGGCCAGAACTGCTGGCCTCTGAATGGAACTGAAACCCAAAGGACTTCACCTCCCCATGCGCCCATTTTCAGCAGGTGGGTTTAGCTGCTCTGGCCCTGCCACCAATGATGGCTGACTGCGGTGACCTGGAAGGTGTTTGTGTGGTGGTCTTGAGGCAAAGCGCATGAGATGTGGAAATGGCTTCTCCCAGCCCAGGCAGTCAGCTCTCAGATAGCCATCAGACCACCCAAAGGCCACCGCATGTTCTGGCTTGTTGCTTTAGCTAATTTGATTTTCCTCGGGCCTGTTAGAATCACGCCCTTTGCGTGGATGTTGCCCAGACTTTGAGGGCTCACTCGAGACCGTCCTATCATCCAGTTCTAGAAAACTTGTACCACAACCATGGTCCCCAGTATTTAATCTTGAGCAGCAGTTAGCATTAATACTTTCCACAGTGGAGTTTGGTGATAGAGAAATCAAACAGCTCACTACTGGGAGGAACAATGTTGTTTGATAAATCCAATATGGTCAGTAAGGCCAGGCCAGCTGGGGTTAAAGGGAGACCCTGTCTCAAAAATACCAAACAACAACAACAACAACAACAACAACAACAACAACAAAGTATGCCAAAGCACTCAAGAGGAACTTGCACTTCAGCATCATTTCACCTTCCTGCAATGATCTCTTTCTTCTCTGTGAGGGAAACTTCCCACAGAGGGCAGTGATCTGTAAAGTCCCTTCTGTCTTCAGTGTTGGGTGGTAGCATGGAGGGCCATCTCCATGCCCTACAAGGAGAAGAATCTTGTGGGCACATCACTGAGACTTTGTGGGAGAGAAGCCGATAACAGAGTCTCTGTTTCCAGGTGTTTGGTCTCCTGACGGTAACATGTGCTACTATTGATTGTGCCGTTATGTACCGGAAGCTTCGGTTTAATCCAAGTTAACCTTATCAGAAAAAGTCTATTCCTGATGTAAGTAAAAATTCATAATTTGTATTCCTTTTTTAACTAGTTATTAAACATATTTCTTTATTCTTTCATATATTTTGCAGTTCTTGTTTTAATTTCAGTGTGAGAGTTGAACAGGTTTTGTTTTTTTTTTTACTTTGCACCCTGTGGGCAGGCAACCCCAAATGTCTCTGGAACCCCGTTCCTCTGAGTTGGTTGTTGGCAGCCCTGGCAGGTAGGATTCCTGGATTTTGAGTTTCCAGGCTGGGCAATGAACATCACTTCCAGGCAGCAACAAGGGCAACAGACTGATGGGGCGGCCAGGTGGTGGGCATCAAGGGCAGGTGCACGCGGAATAGGCTGCCTGCAGCCGTTGGTTGGCGCTGGTTCCGGAGGGGACAGCCCCAGACTCAGAGCAGCAGGGACAGCCTGATACATCCAGGCCTAGGACTCACCATGAGTACTGCACACGCCACACCTGAGTCCAGACCGGAATCCAAAACTGAGCTCAGCCGCTCTTCAGTGAGCTCTGCAGTCGGGGAGATTCCTTCGCGCTCCCAGTCTCTGGTGTCCGTTGTGTCCACCGCTTCACGCTATTCACTGCGCTCCCCAACAGCAAGTAGGTCTGTAGGGTCACTCAGGTTGCTCTCAAGGGAACCCACCACAGAAGGAAAGAAACACCGGGTGACTAAGAAAACCAGGGTCCGTGCATCCTTCAAACAGCAGGCCAGCAAAAAGGGCCCATCGAGATTCGGGTACCTCTCGAAGTTTTTCTTCTCATTCACTGGAGTGCTGCTGTTGAAGGTCGCGAGGATGGTGAGCCAAAGCTGCCTAGTGGGCTGGGGGGCTGGGGGGCTGGAGGCTGGGTGGCTAGGCCGTCGTGCGCAGGTGTGCCACCCCGAAAAATGCCCCCAGTACCTTTGCCACTTTTATTCTCACCACACATAACTCTTCCTAATAAAATTGCGGGGTGGGGTGGGTTCCCTCGTCTTCTCAGGTTTTCCTAAACAAACGAAACTAGGAAAGTAATGAGGGTAAACAGCAGAAATTTGTAAACTAGCAAACCCAAATGATAAACGTGATCAAGCCAAGAACTGTCATCTGAAAGTCTATGGGAGCGGTGCACCACTGGCCAATCGAAGCCAGGAGAAAATGGGGACGAGAGTGCACAGATTTAACTTAGAAACAAGAATGGGAACGTACTGTGGACACAATTGCAAGTGGAAGGGCCGAGAGGGAGGCCTGCAAAGTAGGTGTGTGTGAGGAAAACACAAAACGACCAAAGCTGGCCCCAGCATAGACCAATCCAAACAGCAGTATATAAGCACAGAGGGAAGGTGATGGTTCTGAGCAGAGAGCCTGCCCCCAAACCAGACAACCTGAACTCAGTCCCCAGAACCCACACAGTAGGAGGAGAGATCAGACTCCTGCAAATTGTCCTCTGACCTCCACTTGCCCAGTATGGCTTGTATTTTCTCCCCCAACCCAACACTCAACACACACACACACACACACACACAGAGGCATAAATAAATAAATAAATAAATAAATAAATAAATAAATAAATAAATAAATAAATGTTTTGCATGTGGAAAATCCCTTCTCCTCATGCTTTTGGAGCAGGAATACATCCTACATGCTACAGTGAAAAAGGAGTACTCAGGGCTGCCAACCTTACAGTAGAGGTTGAGTGGTAGTATATTTCTCCTACATAAAAATAAATAAATTAAATAAATAAATAAATAAATAAATAATGTTAAAACATTTAAGATCATTTTCCAAGAAGTATTTCTCAAAATGAAATCAGGCTAGACATGTTCACATGCTGGCACTTCCAGACCTTCGCAAAACATCATTCTGATGCTACTCAGATTTTGAAGAACAATGACACGTTTCTGAATGACTACTTTATAGGGCCAGTCTAACACCGACATCATGTCTCATCAGGTTAGAGGAAATAATTAAAGATGTCACATATACTAGAGAAAATCATTACTGCATGGACTAGGGATGCCACTTAATTATAAGAGCACTTGCTTTGCAAATGTGAGACCCTGGGATGGATCCCAAGAATGGGAAAAATTAACATATTAACAAAATAGTGTTGGGTCTGGAGAGATGGCTCAGCAGTTAAGAGCTCCGACCACTCTTGTAGAGGACCTGGGTTTGATTCCCAGCACCCACATGGCGGCTAAGAACAATCTTTAACTCCAGTTCCAGGGGAATCTGACGCCCTCTTCCGACCTCCACGGCATTTCATGACAGGTGCACCAACCTACATACAGAAAGTACACTCATACACATAAAAAATAATTAATTAATTAAAAAAATAAAAAAAGACAAACAGTGTTGCAAACATGAAAAACCTGCAACATTCGTTTTTTTTTTTTTTAATTGCCAGAAAGGAGGAGGAAGAGACCAACGAAGTAAGAATCTAGAGCTATTTCATTGACATTATAAAAATAAATATTTTTAACCCCTAAATCAGAAAGATCCTTATTTAAGTATCAGATGAATTCTTGTTAAATGAAAAAAAAAAAAAACCTGCCCACTAGCAACACATTATTAGTCAGTGCTTTCCTAGAACACTGTTTTTTTTTAATTTTTATTTTATGTGTATGCGTGCATTGCCTGCATGTATGTAAGTGTACCCATGTCATGCAATGCCTATGGAAGTCAGAAGAAGTCATCATATTCCCCTGGAACTGGAGTTACAGATAGTTGTTAGCCCCCATGTGTGTACTAGGAAGCAAACCCAGGTCCTTTGCAAGAGCAGCCAATGCTCTTAAACACTGAGCCATCTCTCCATCCCTGGAACACTAATTATAATTCAGGAAAAATCAGCACTTGCGAAGAGACAAAATATATAATTTCTTTAAGCTAATATGATTGTAAATCATAAATAAACCCAATGGGAGACCATTTAGAACAAGATAATTTAGCTAGGTGACAATCAAGTTAATAAACTAAAAGGCTTTCCTATCAATAACTACTGAGAATATAAGAAAATAATTCTCATCACTACAACAATCAAAATATTAGTACTTGCTAAAGAAATAAATATGAAAACCTATAAAAAAAAACTTTAAAACTCTATTGAGAAGGGGAAATAAAAGCATTAAAATAACTAGAAGAGAACCCTTTATTCTTCAAATGAAGACAGAATTTTAATCCTTCCAAATTAAATATTAAATGAAACCCCAATTAAAATACCAACGAACTTAGTTTGAGGAACCAGGACCAAGATAAACGTGAGCAGCATAAAACAGTCTGAGAATGAAAAATGAGAGGACTCTGCCAAACAGTAGTACAACACAGGAAGACAGGTAGACACAACCTACCGTTTGGCAAGTACTCTAGGGGCTGGAGATGGCTAAGTGGTTAACAGCGCTTGCTGTTCTTGCAGAGGAACCAAGCTTGGTTCCCAGCACCCATGTCAGGTGGCTTACAACTGCCTGTCACAGGAGCTCCAAAGGATCCCACATCCTCTTTTGGTCTCCTTAAGCACCAACACTTACTTACCCACACAAAAGACACATAAATAAAAGTTTTTAAGAAAAAGAAACCTAAAATTGGCAACTGGATGAGAGAACAGACTCAAAAGAGATACAAATACACCTGAGGCTGATGTAATGGTGTTCACCTTTAATCCCAGAACTCCAGAGGCAGGGGCAGGTGGATATCTGTGAGTTCGAAGCCACCCTGGTATACATAGTGAGTTCCAGGCCACCTGGAGCTATAGGGAGACCCTGTCTCAAAAATACCACACCCCAGGGGCTGGAGAGATTGCTCAGAGGTCAAGAACACCATCTGTTCTTGCAGAGGACCAGAGTTAGATTCCCAGCACCCACATGGCAGCTAACAACTGTCTGTAACACCAGTTCCAGGGGACTCCGATGCCTTCTAACTTCGTGGGCATTGTACCATTGGTATACTTACACACATGTAGGCATTATACTCATACACACAAAAGAAAAATAATTTTAAAAAATACCATACCCCCTTCAAAACACACACGCACACACACACACACCTGAGAATTTAATGTATGACTAAGGTTGGGTTTCAGATCAGTGAGGAAAATCCTAACATTTCTCAATGAATGATCAAAGTAATCAGAACAAATTATCAGAAGGAAAACTGAGGCTCTACCTCACTGTCTCTATCAATATCAATATCTAGTTACTTAATGGGTATAGACATAGAAATATAAACTGTTAACAGTGATTTCTTTTCAGAAAAGAGCTGTCTAGCATGGTGACTCATCCATTTAATCCCAGCACTCAGAAGACAGAGTCAGGTGGATCTCTGTGAGATTGAGGCCAGCCTGTACTGTAGAGTGAGTTTCAGACCAGCCAGGCCTACACAGCAAGACCTTGTCTCAGAAATGAAAACAAAAATGAGAGAGGGACTAGGGTCGGGGGGTTGGTTTAAAAATCTGTGTGTAGTTTTTTAGTATTTTATTATTTGCATGTATTTTCTATTATCTGCCTCCTGAGTGCTGAGATTAAAGGCATGCACCACCATGCACATATATGTTGGATTATTTTTGTCTTTTTTTTGGGACAGGGCCTCCCTGTAGCCGCAGCTGGTGGAACTCATGATGGATACCAGGCTGGCCTCTATCAAAAAATATTTTAACAGGACTAGAAATGTGGTTCAGTAGTGTAGTTTGCTTACCTAGCATGCTCAATGCCTTGCCTGGGTTTGATCCCCCAAAATGTAAATTATTAATTAGTTGATGAAAACTGAAAAATTCACACTAGGAATGTAATAGAGGGCTTACCTGGCATGAATAAACCCTAGGTTCAATCTTCAGTACGACAAATAAAAAAATAATTATTTTTAAATAATTTTTTTTTGAGACAGGGTCTCCCTTTAGTCCTAGCTGGCCTGGAGCTCACTCTGTAGACCAGGCTGGCCTTGAACTCACAGAGTTCCACCTGCCTCTACCTCCCAAGTGCTGGGATTAAATGCGTGTGCCACCACACCCGGCGAAAAAAATAATTTTAAAAGTCAATGTGGAGCCAAGCATGGTGGCACATGCCTTTAATCTCAGCACTCAGGAGGCAGAGGCAGGCAGATCTTTGTGTGTTCAAGGCCAGCCTGGTCTACAGAACAAGCTCCAGGCCAGCTGGGACTAAAGGGAGACCCTGTCTCAAAAAGACCAACAACACGGGGCTGGAGAGATGGCCTAGTGGTTAAGAGCACCAACTGACCCGGGTTCGATCCCCAGTACCCACAAGGCGGCTGAGAGCCTTCTTTAACTCCAGTTCCAGGGGAATCTGACACCCTCTTCTGATCTCTGAGGCATTGCACAACATGGGTGCACCAACCTACATGCAGATAGCACATTCATACACATACAAAAATAAAAATAAAATAAAAAAAAGACCAACAACAATAGCAGCAAAAAAGTAAATATTAAGGGGCTGGAGAGATGGCTCAGCAGCTAAGAGCACTGGCTGCTCTTGCAGAGGACTTCAGTTTGATTCCCAGCACACTCAGGCAGCTAACAACTGTCTGTAACTTCAGTTCCAGGGGAATCCAACACCTTCTTCTGAACTCTGAGGGCACTGCATGCAAGACACAAGTGCACTTACACACATGCAGTCAATACACAAAAATAAATTATAAAACATTAAGTAATTGTTAAAAATAAAATGCATGTGGAAAAACAACACAGGTATAGGATGCAGAGATGGCTCAGGTAGCACAGGCACTTACATTCAATCCACAGAACCCATGTAAAAGCAAGAAGTGGCAGCACACAGCCTGCTACCCCACTCCCATGCAACATGGAGGCAGGACAGGAGAACAGCCTTGAAGTGCTGGACAGCTCACCTGAGAACACAGCACAGCGGAAAACAAGATACCAGTCTGAAACATGTAGAAGTAGAGAACTAACTGCCAAGGTTGTCCCTCTGACAACCACATGCTAACCATAGCCCATCCATGCCCTCACACATGAACATGGGTACACTCACACACGCACTCACACACACACAATCACACTCACATTTTGTTAATATAGGCAACTGTAGTATAACAATCAATATAAAAGATCCTGGCAATTGATATGTACTTCTTTTATTTTTTTATTTTTTTTCTTTATTTCATATTTTCATTCCAATTTGGATATCTTCCCCTCTCCCTTCCCCTCCCCCTCCCTAGTTTATGCATTCTGTCATACATGTCTTGCATCTTTCTCTCAGTGTTTCCAAGGATTTTTTTCTGCAGAGGCTGTTGTTTTGAGCAGAATTTAACTACATCAGTCAGTTCTTTGACTCAGTCCTTATGTTGTTGTTCCCTCCCCTTTGTATTACTCCAAATTATGCCTATATAAACAACACATATGTATCAAAATTATGACCTCTGGGAATGAACTATATGTTAATTCCTAAATATGTTTTGGGGTTCACATTTTTCCCTTTAATTTTATATTACTCTAGAATATGAATACATATCTTCTACCGATATATGGTAATTACAATGTCTGAATATAAGTGGTAGGTCAATTCTAGAGCCCATTAAGAGATTCACATTATGTGCTGTGGGGATAGCACAGCCGTTAAAGGTGGAGGCTGGGGCTGGAGAGATGGCCTAGCGGTTAAGAGCGCTGACCACTCTTGCAGAGGACCCGGATTCGATCCCCAGCACCCACATGGCGGCCGAGAACCCTCTGAAACTCCAATTCCAGGAGAACTCCAGTTCCAGGGGAATCCGACACCCTCTTCTGACCTCCGTGGCATTGCACGACACGGGTGCACAAACTTGCATGCAGACANAGTCTTTTTAAAGTTTTACTCTGCAAAGGTTTATTTTTTGGGGCAGGATTTAACAATGTTAGTCCTTTCTTTGACCCAGTCCTTATATTGTTGTAGTTCCCTCCCAATTAATTGTATCACTCCAAAGTATGCCTATATAAACATCATATATTATGTCCTCCATGAATAAACTGTATATTAACCCTGATATATGTTCAAGAGTTCACATTTTTTCCTTAATTTTATACTACTTTAAAATATGAGTATATACCTTCTGCCCATATACATTAATTACCATGTCTGAAAGTAAGTGGTAAGTAAATTCTAGGGCTAAAAAAGAGATTCACATTATAATACTACAGTTGCTTTCAGATACAAAGAAATATAATAATAAAGTTGCTCAGTTTGCCTGCCAACTGGAGATTTGGTATTAGCATCCACAAATGAGGGAAACCATTCACTTTTTTTTCTGAGATTGTGTTACTTCACTTAGCATAATGGCTTTGAGTTCCATCCTTTTACCTGCAAAGTTCATGATGTCATATTCCTTTACGGAAAAATATGGACTGCTTGCGAATTTCGGTGCCATCTTTGCACAGGGGCCATGCTAATCTTCTCTGTATCATTCTAATTTTAATATATGTGCTGCCGAAGCGAGCACGTGTCCTCCTTTTAAGTCTGCATCCGTAACCCAAGCCCGTTTCTTTCGTTGCAGACCGTCATCACAGCAGCCGCGGTTCTTTTCTTCCTTGGCCGCTCCCATGAGGTGTTCATAGCGATCACCATTCAGGAAACCATCATCGTCCTATTTTTTCTCCTAATATATATGCTAACCCTTCAAAATGTGCTGATCTTAATACACTGGCCTTTGCTTGTAAGTGTTCATTTTCATAATTTGAATGCAGCTTTGCCCACAGAGGAAGGGCTCTCCTCACTCTCCTCAAGAGAAAACAGAAGAGCTGTGTCTCTCGAGACAAGGATATAACAGACTTATGACCCAATACTGCCCTGATCCCAGGGGAGAAACCAACTCCAGGCGCCAAAAGGTTCCAGGACAACCAACACAACACACACTCCCACTTGCAGCTGAAAGTGTAGAGAAAAGGCTTGTGTCACTGAAGACATGGTATTTTTTTGCACTGTGTCCTAATGAAGATTTCAGTTAATATTTTCAGTAGGTAAACATATTACTCCCCCATTGCTTGTAAAACAGTACATGCTTCTACTTTTCAAAGAGCATTCTCCCAGACAGAGTTGTAGACATTCCCCCAAGCCTCTCCAAAAATCCAGAGTTGACATGACTGAGTTGTGAAAAATCTTTGAGAAAATCCTTACAGATTATCAGAATATCCTATTGTGCACATAAGGGTCTACACTCTCAAAGCGTGGGGACCCAGAACAGGATGCTGTGGCCTCCTTCGGTAGCTCCTGTGTATATTTGATTTATGATGTTTATGTGTATGATTGTAATGCTTGCAGGTATGAAAGTGCACCCATGTCTTGCAACACCCATGGAGTCAGAGGAGGGTGTCGGATCCCCTGGAGCTGGAGTTATAGACAGTTGTTAGCCACTGCTATATAGGTGCTGGGAATCACACCCAGGTCCTCCTCAAGAGCAGCCTGTGCTCTTCACCACTGAGCCATCCCTCCAGCCCCTCAGTATCTGCTTCTTTACCAAGCAAGAGCACCTGGAGCTAGTCTGTAACTAGAAAGGCAATAGTTTTGTCTGATGGACAACATACGCCCAGGTCTTGGCCTTGAGCCCTTACTAACTCTGTGGCCTTTATTTTTTTAGGAGGCTCTTGGGAGGGGAGTAAGACAGGGCTTCCTCATCAGTGCTAGCCAGCCTTAAATTCATTCTGTAGCTCAGGCTGCCTGCAAAACTAGCATCAGTCCTCCTGCCTGGGCCTCCTGAGTACTGGGACAAGAATCATGAGCTGCCAGCTTCCGTTACCTTGTACTTCAGTTTCTCTCCATTTAGAGTGAGCGAGGGGAAAGGGGGAAGGACGGTCTCTACCTCATAGGGCTTTTGTACCACTAAAGATGCATTCCAGGAGCAGTATCCGGCACAGGAAAGCGACTCGCCACATCCCCTAAGGTAGTTGGGTGGCTTTGGCCATTCTTTCGTGTACTATGAACAGTCCTAAAATGGCTCAGCTCTAGCCCACATTTCATTTCCCTTATTTAATTTAAATCTATTTATGTGGTGACCATTGACCCTAAGGCTTTGTCTAGACTGTTACCACTGAGCTACATCTCTCTTTTGCATTTTTTAGACAAGGTCTCAGACTGCCCTGTTTCTCAGGCTGGTCTTGACCTCACTCTGAAGCCCAGGCAGACTTGAGATCTTTGAACTTGCAATCTTCCGAAGCAGCTGGAATTACAGGCCTGAGACTTCAGGCCCAGCCACGCTTCCTCATAGTATGTTTTTCTAACTTGAAAATGGGATGTGCCTCTGAGCTAGCTGTCAGCTGTTTTCTTTAAATGTCTGAGGGTTTTCTAAAGACACAGTTGAGTTCTCTCTGTGCCCCGCAGTGGGGAGACTCAGGGAACTAACAAACCCCAATATGAGCAGCTTCCCCTAGTTCTATGGAAGACCCCTTAGTTTGAAGAGTTATGAACCATGGAGGAGCTCCCAAGGGGCAATGAAAATCTCTGTCCATGGCAACCGTAAGGAAGGGAAGGCATCCTGGGTGTTTGTTGAGCACGTGCGAATGTCACGTACTTTTTCATATTCTGCCTCATTTAGTCCTCACAAGCACCCAGTGACGTTGCGGTCCCCTGCCACCCTGCTACTGAACACATGAGAAATTGGAATGGGAGACTGAGTTCCCCAAAGTCACACACAGGTTCATTGAAAGTCAGACTTGGGGCTGGCCTCTCTGGCTCTAAAGCCCAGGCTCTTCCCATACTCTGCCATCTGGTGATGGTGGTTCTCCAGCCTCCTCCTGCCTTCAACCCCACTTGAGGTGCTCAGAAGCTGCATCTCTATGTCTCCCTCAGATTCTCTCATTTTTCTCTCCGTCTTCCCTAAAAATGTGAAGGCAAAGGCAAAGGCAAAAACAAACAAAAAACCAAAGAAAACAACCTATGGAATTTGAGGACTGAGGGCTTCCTGTCAGGACTAGTCAGGGGTAACTGCCATAAAGCCACCAACACAAAATACTAAGACCTTATCTTTTTTTAAAAAAGGATTTTATTATTATTTTTTTAATTAATTTTTTATAGAATTTTTTTAATATTTTTTATTTATTTTTCTATGTGTATGAATGCACTGTATGCATGCAGGTCGGTGCACCCGTGTCGTGCAATGCTGCGGAGGCCAGAAGAGGGCATTGGACTCCCCTGGAACTGGAGTCAAAGACGGCTCTCGGCCGCCATGTGGGTGCTGGGGATCGAACCCAGGTCCTCTGCAAGAGCAGCCGGCGCTCTCAACTGCTAGGCCATCTCTCCAGCCCCCCCCCTTTTTTTTTAATTTAATTTTTATTGATGCTTTGTGCATTTCATACATCATTTTCCAATTCAGATCAGGCATATTTCCCTTTCCCTTCCCCCCCACCCCCCCCCCATCCCAGATCATGTATTCTGTCGTAACTGTCTTGCATCTTTCAGGTTTTTTTTTTCATTTTTTAGCTATAAGTGATAATCCATGAGTACAGGCATCCTTCGTGCAAAACCAATCTGCAGGCTGTTGTGCCCAAACCCCCACAGCCCCACCATCCAGTGGGGGGTGACAGGTTGTTTGTTCAATCAAGTTGATCAAATGAGTGTCCAGACTACATCGCTGTAGTTTCACCATTCACCCCAATCGCAGCCTTTACATTCTACCACGCCACCTCTTCCGCAGATTGTTCCCTAGGCTTAGAAAAGGGGCACAGGTGGATGAGAAGTAAAACAGTCCCCTCTCTCTGGAGCTGTTGACTTGGACTCTGGTCAATTCTGGCTGTTTCCTTTCATGGGCTGACAGTTTGTCCAGGAGTAACCTTTCGATCCTACTGATGAAGCACAAGCAATTAGATATATAGGTATTTAAGCAGCACTAATAGTTATGGTAGGTTACTTTGGCATAGACACATATGTTTGGATGATATGTTAATCTATGAGTTACATTTTTCCCCCCTGTTAAATATGACAGGGTCTTACTGTGGCTTATAACATCTCCTAACCTGTAGAGGATGTAAGCTTGTGGCATCAGCCATGGGTTATTCCTCCAAGGAGAGAGCCAATAGCCAATTAGATTTGGGATATACAGGCACATGGCTGCCTCTGCTGCACAGTATTTCCTGGCAGGTGAGGTGTAGCTGGTGCTGACGGTGGAGTCTTGCTTGACTCAGGGAGACCTGTATTTGCTTCATTGGTTCAGTGGCCTTTGGCAACACTCTCTGGCATTCCAGAAGCCATCTGTACACTTGCATGTGCGGTCTCAATACATCCCTCCCATGTTAACGTCCAGTCTTTGGCAGCAGGGTCTTATCGCCTCTCCTCCTGCAGGTATCCCAGCCCCTTTTTTAATTAATTTTATTTCTGTATGTGTATGAATGTACTGTCTGCATGCAAGTCTGTGCACCCGTGTCATGCAATGCCGCGGAGGTCAGAAGAGGGTGTTGGATTCTCCTGGAACTGGAGTTCTCCTGGAATTGGAGTTTCAGACAGTTCTCGGCTGCCATGTGGGTGCTGGGGATCGAACCCGGGTCCTCTGCAAGAGCGGTCGGTGCTCTCAACCGCTAGGCCATCTCTCCAGCCCCTGATTTTATTATTTTTAAATATGAGTCTGCATGTGGGGGAGAGGTATGTACCCACAGAGGCCAGAAGACGGTGTCAGATCCTCTGGGGCTACAGGTACAGGCAATTGTGAACTGGGTTCTGAGAAATAAACTTGAGTCTTCTGCAAGAACAGAACACACTCTCAACCACTAAACCATCTCTCTAGCCCTCAAAACTTTAAAAAGAAAAAGAAGAAAGGTGCTGGAAGTGGTGGCGCATGCCTTTAATCCCAGCACTCGGGAGGCAGAGGCAGGCAGATCTCTGTGAGTTCAAGGCTAGCTGGTCTACAGAGTGAATTCCAGGACAGCTGGGGCTACAGGGAGACCCTGTCTCAAAAAGACCACAAAAAAAGAAATAAAAGAAAAAGAAGAAAGACTACACAGAGCCAAGATATACATACCTTGCTGTAAAGTATAGGAGAAATATTCAGAGAGTATCCCAGACAGGCTCATGAGCATGAAAGTTTTGTGTCCCATGAGAGGACACACCTCTACTCCCAGAGGTCACAGGAAGCTCAGGCCAGGTCTTAGGGTCACAGGCCTTTGATCAACTCCAGTAAAGCTAGCAACCCTGCAATGACTCATGGGAGAACATCCTCTTTTCTGTGGAGATGGCTCTGAGAAGCAGGAGTGGGGTTTAGAGCCCTGCCTTTTTCTGCTACTAATGTCCAGTGCATGGCCGGTGTCTGACCCAGCACCTGGGATATGCCCAGTGAGTTCCCAGAAGCCTAGTGAAGAAACTGTGTTTTTAAGATTGTTTAGTTATAGCCAGGCATGGTGGGGCATGCCTTTAATCCCAGCACTCAGGAGGCAGAAGCAGGTGGATCTCTGTGAGTTCAGGCCAGCCTGGTCTACATAGTGAGTCCCAGGACAGCTGGAGCTACAAGGAATCCCAGTCTCAAAAGAAGAACAAAAAAAATATTATTCAGTTCCTCAAATATTCAACTGACGAGTAGCACACACATTGATCAACCACATAGTTGGGCAGGTAGGGAAGAGTTTAATTAGGTTTTTTTTAAAGTCACAGTAAAACAGGACACAAATTCTATTCTCTCTTCCTATCCAGTGTTTTCCTTTCCACTCATCCCTATTTAGGTCCCACAAGATGAAGCCACATACTTATGCCACTTTTCAAAGGTGTAAGTAGCTGTCACTGGGTGGTAACAGGGGCCCTGGTCTGGAAGGAAATGTGCCAGTTGAGTGAGGGTATGCTGCTGAGGTGAAAGATTGGCACTGCAACTGGTAAATAGTCTTGGAAATGTGAGAGTCACAAGATCACCAGAGGATGCCACAGAATGGGAACTGTTTCATAATGAAACTGTGTGGGACTCTGCCTAGCCCAGAGGGTTCCAACACATGTGGCTGTCACTTCTACTCAGTCTTTCTTTCCAGACAAAATTATTTGGTTCCCAAGAGGTATAGGGTTGGGGCAGAGTGATTCTGATTTAGAGGTTCATACAAGAATGGAGCTCCTTATCTCCTTATTGTTCCACAAAGGGCTAAGGGTGTAGCTCAGTGGAGAGTGCTTGCCTAGGATGCACAAGGGCCTAGGTTGTATCCCCAGCCCTGCATAAACTGGGTGAGGTAATCTCAGCACTCAGAGTGAGGAGGATCAGAGGTTCAAGGTCATCCTTGGCCATATATTGAGTTCAAAGCTGGTCTGGGCTACATGAATCTCTGGAAGGAAAAACACAAAAGGCTGAAGGTGAAGACTTACCTGCCAAGGACATAGAGAATCCAACATCAGGGCTTTGGAGCCCCACGGGGTGGCCTCAGGGAGAACTGCTTCAGATTCTGTACCATATTTTACCAGAGCCACCCTTTCTGATAAACAATGGAGCCCAAACTTGGGGAACCAAAGTTTGAGTGGCAGCTCCTTTGAAGTCTATGCTAGGGACCCTGCTAACCTTGGGGAAGGTGCAAGTTCAACAAGTCATCCAGTTACCCCATCCCCACCCACCCCCACCTATGCAGTGTAACTACATCCACATATCATCTCCTGTGCTGGGGCCATGTCTTCATTTCTAGGGTTATTGACTCCATCTAACAAAGTCTATGGCATCTGCCAGTATACCCAAGAAAAGCATGGATTCTGATTCCTGGAGGGCCAGGAGTGGTGGCACACACCTGTAATCCCAGCTTTCCAGAGGTCAGGGCAGATGGATTACGAGTTCAAAGCCAGCCTGGGCTATATAACCATCTCAAACAAAAAAGTGCTGCCTTTTGAATAATACCACATGTATTTTATACAGTATTTAGTGAGCCGGGCGTAGTGGTGCACGCCTTTAATCCCAGCACTCGAGAGCCAGAGGCAGGCAGATCTTTGTGAGTTCAAGGCCATTCTGGTCTACATAGTGAGTTCCAGGACAGCTGGGGCTACAGGAGACCCTGTCTCAAAAACATAAATAAATAAATAAATAAATAAATAAATAAATAAATAAATAAATTAGCATGGTTAGAGAAACAGGTCTGGTCAAAAAGAATGTGTTAGCTAATAGAAAGTATTTTGTTTTTTAATATTTTAAATACACACACACACACACACATACACACACACACACACACACACACACACACACACACGAGAGACAGAAAGAGGCAGAGACAGGAAAAGAGAGGGAGAATAAGGGGAGGTTAGTATGGGCGTGCACATGCCACAGCACACACGGAGGCTAGAGGACGTCTCTTAGGAGTCAGTTCCTTCCTGCTGTCTGGAGTTCTGAGAATCAGCCTGAGGTCATCGAGCTTGTAAAAAAATTGCTTTAACCCCCTGATCGCCTCAGTGGGGCCTTGCTTTCATTCTCCCATTATAGCCCAGGCTGGTCTTGAACCTGAGTTTCTTCTCATTCAGCCTCCTGAATGCTTAGATTTCAGGCCTATACTATCACACCTGGCCTAGAAAGAAGCTTTTTTTTTTAAGAATATAATAAACATACTTTAACCTAAGACTATAGAAGTTATTACTCTAAAAATACCAGCAATCTCTTTGCATGTTGAAGTACTAATATCTACTATCCAATAGTACCCAAAAGGAAAGATCTCCTTCAGATAAGGTTAATAAAAAATATTATTTTGATGACTTATGAGCAGCCTGTGTCATGTTTATGGAGAACTCTAGGCATAAACAAAACCAACAAAATGTACAATTATTTGATTATAGATGTTTATTATTTACAAATCCTTATTTCAAATGCCATGTTTCATTAAGGAAATTTTTTTAATGTTTTCTAACATTCGGACAATTTTTTTAATCTTATTTTATTTTTGTATGTGTATGAATGTACTGTCTGCATGTAGGTCTGTGCACCCGCGTGTCATGCAATGGAGGTCAAAAGAGGGTGTCGGATTCCCCTGGAACTGGAGCTAAAGATGGTTCTCAGCCGCCATGTGGGTCCTCTGCAAGAGCAGTTGGTGCTTTTAACCACTAGGCCATCTCTCCAGCCCCACATTCAGACAATTTTTAAGCTATGCATTCAATTTTAAAACCATATTTTTCTTTTGATTTTTTAAGGTAAAATCTAATTTCATATAGCCTAGGCTAACCTTAAACCCACTATGTAGCCAAAGATGACCTTGAATTGATTTTCCTGTCCCCACCTCCCAAATACTGGGATTACAGGCCATCAACCACAGCAGTTAAAAGTATATTTTTCTTTTCAGCTACAACTTTACACATTTTGTATATCTCAGAATGATTTGGAGCTGTATGGCAAATGATGGCCAAGTACCAAACCTATTTCTCATTTTAGTGAGAGGATGTTACTCGAGCCATTGCAATATTTAGAAGAAGAGAAGAATAAGAAAGGACATTGAGTCTGAGGAAGCAGAGGTCTTACTCTGCTGGCCAGGCCGCTGCCTCTTCACCTAGCCGTCCAGGACAGCATTCCTCTCTGTGTCCAAAGGAGGCAGAGAACATTTATTTGCATCTCATACAAAAGGGTGGAAGATAGCCCCAACACAAAAACAGAAACAGAGAAGAAAAGCAGCAAGGGGAAAGGAGGGGAGAGAAGGAAAAAGAAGAAGGAAAACAGAAGAAAGAAGAGAAAATAGCCTCATCCAGCTGTCAGGCTACTGAGATCCTGGCCACTTCCTGGTCGAACGACCCTCAGGCAAGCTGCTTACGCAGTCAGTAAATTGGGAATCACAAGAGCCTGTTGTGAGAATCAAATGCCTGCTCAATAAACGTGAGCTAGAATAGAAAGGCACAAAGCACAACTCCCAGGAACAGTTTCACAGAACACTTCTTTGTGACAAGGGACCAAAGTATCATTGTGCCTAGCAGCCTAAGAAGGAAAAAAATTATGACAGAGAGACAGATTAGTTAGGACCAGCCAATGGCCACTTTCCCATTATTTGGGGTTTAGTTTTGTTTTTCTGTGTTTATGCGTGTGTGTGTGTGTGTGTGTGTGTTTGAGATGGGGTTTCCCTGTAGCCCCAAGAGGCCTGGAACTTGCTCTGTAGAGCAGGCTGGACTTGAACCCACAGAGATCCCCCTGCCTCTGCCTCCTGAGTGCTAGGATTAAAGGTGTGCACCACCACGCCCGGCTATTTTGGGTTTGTTTTGTTTTGTTTTGTTTTTTGTGTTTTGTTTTGTTTTGTTTTGTTGTTGACAGGATCCCCCTTGTGCCAGCACACAAGTGGAAGTTACTATGTGGACCAGGCTACCACAGAGGTCTACCTGCCTCTGCATACAGAGGGCTGGGATGAAAGACACATGCCACCGTGCCCAGCTCCCACTATTATGGTATTAGGATTGATATGCTTTTATACAAATTCTCAATGATCTAGATCCACAGCTACTTCATTTTGACTTGTAAACATTTACACTGGTTTTGGTTTTGAGCATTTGGTTTTGACACAGGATCTCGTTCTGTACCCCAGGCTGGCCTCAAACTGAAAGTGATCCTCCTGCCTCATCTTCCTAAGTTCTTTACACTCGACTACTTGATTGTAAAAAATTCTCTTTCACATATCTGGGTGTCTTGTTTTGCACAATTATCAGGCACAAAGATTCCCGAAAAGTCGCCACCCCCTGCGCTGGCCTTCCCGCGGTGGGCAGCCAGCTCTGTGGCCAGTGGACTCCCTCCGGCTTTCGCCCTCAGCAGTCCTGCTCTATGGCCCCCACTGCAGTGCTAACTCTCACTAGACATCACTGTCTTTTCAGGAGGCAAGTCGCATTGGTAACAAGCTGAACACAGGACTGATATCCAGACACAAAGAACTTGTAGGTGTCAGGCAGGCTTAATTCTGTCCGTTTCTGAGAAAAAGCAAAGATCAACAGCAAACCTATTTACTCCAGAAAATCAGAACCATTTCTCAGATGGGTTTGTGTATTCTCAGAGCACACAAACACACACAATAATAAATGTAACCCAACTTTCAGAGTATCCATTTTACCTGTGGATTTAGGAATATATTAAATCATGGAACTGCTAATCTGAAATTTTACTCCCTCCTCCCCAACCAAAAAATTTTTGTTTATATTAAAACAAATGTATTATAGAGTAGAATGAAGAATTTACCTTAAAATACAAGACCTCAAAGAAAGTCAAACTATGAAGGGTCATTTGGGGCCAGCCCTAGACCACTATAGGCCTTTTAAGAAAAACAAATGGCCAGACAAATTGTCCAACACCTTTAATCCCAGCATTTGGGAAGCAGAGCCAGGCAAATTTCAGGAAGATCAAGCAAGGCCAGTACATCTGCTCGATGTAGTGAGCTCTAGGCCAGCTGGGGATACAGGGAGACCTTGTCTCAAAAAGCCAAAAAAAGAAAGGAGAGTGGGGGAGAGAAGGAAGGCAAGGAAAGAGGAAAGGGAAGGGAAGGGAAGGGGAAGAAGGGGAAGGGGAAGGGGAAGGAAGAAGTGGAAGGGGAAGGGAAGGGGGAAGGGAGGGGAGGAAAGGAAAGGAAAGAGGAAAGAGGAGAGGAAAGGAAAGGAAGGAAAGGAAGGAAAGGAAAGGAAAGGAAAGGAAAGGAAAGGAAAGGGGAAAGAAGGAAAAATCCCAGAGGGGTTAGAAAGATGTCTCAGAGGTTAAGAGGACTGGCTGCTCTTCCAGAGGATCTGGGTTTGGTTCCCAGCACCCACTTGGTGGTTTACAACTGTCCCTAAGTCCAGGGGAATCTTACACCCTCTTCTGGCCTCCACTAGCATTGCATGCACATGGCATACTTAGATGCAGGCAAAACACGCATACACATAAAATGAACAAAATTTTAAAAAGAAAAACAAATGGGGAGGCTGGAGATATGGGCCATCAGTTAAGAGTGCTGGCCACTCTTACACAGGACCCAGGTCCAATTTCCTGCACCCACACAGTGTCTAACGACCATCCTTAACTTCAGTTCCAGGGGATCCAATGCCCTCTTCTGACCTCCACCAGCACTGCACAACATGGGTGCACATATACATATGCAGGCAATAAATACACTCATACACATAGAAAAAAATAAGTAAAAATTTTAAGTAAAAGAAAAACAAATGGAAAAGTTGTTAACTTTTTCCCTAATGACTTTCTAATGAAATTAAACCTATTTCTTTAGACAAAGTCTTATCTAAGACCTTAAAGTCATATAAGTTCACATCTCTCAAAATATAAGAATTATGCCCCTGAGAGTCCCTGTAATTCAAAGAGGAAGTGTTCAAAAGGTGTCTATCCCTAGATGAGTGACTGACCACTGTAAATACTTTGAAATTACTTGTTCATAAGCAACTGGAGAAAGAATTCAAAGAGACCTTCCCACTCATAATAGCCTCAAAAACAATAAAATACCTAGGAACAAACCTAACCAAAGACACCAAAGATCTTGACAACAAAAATTTTAAACCTTTAAAGAAAGAAATTGAAGAAGACCTCAGAAGATGGAAAAACCTCCCATGCTCATGGATTGGGAAAATTAACATTGTAAAAATGTCCATTTTACCAAAACTCTTGTATAGATTTAATGCAATTCCAATCAAAATCCCCAAGAGTTTCTTCACAGGCTTGGAAACAAAAGTTCTTAAATTCATTTGGAGAAACAAAAGACCCCGAATAGCCAAATCAATCCTGAGTGAAAAGAGCTACACAGGAGGGATCTCTATACCAGATTTTAAACTATACTACAGGGCTATAGTCATAAAAACAGCCTGGTACTGGCACAAAAACAGACCTGTTGACCAATGGAACAAAACCGAAGATCCAAATCTGAGCACATACAATTTCAGCCATCTCATATTTGACAAGGGGGCCAAGAAACCACAATGGAGAAAAGACAGCATCTTCAGCAAGTGGTGTTGGCAAAACTGGATCACCACTTGTAGAAGAATGAAATTAAACCCCTACCTCTCGCCCTGTACAAAAGTCAACTCCAGATGGATTAAAGACCTCAACGTGAAACCCCAAACTCTGAAGGTGATAGAAGAAAAAGTTGGCAGCAGACTACAAGACATAGGCGTAGGAAAAGACTTCCTAAATCAGACAGCAGCTGCACAAGAATTAAGGTCGACAATNAGGAAAGGAAAGGAAAGGAAAGGAAAGGAAAGGAAAGGAAAGGAAAGGAAAGGAAAGGAAAGGAAAGGAAAGGAAAGGAAAGGAAAGGAAAGGAAAGAGGAAAGAAGGAAAAATCCCAGAGGGGTTAGAAAGATGTCTCAGAGGTTAAGAGGACTGGCTGCTCTTCCAGAGGATCTGGGTTTGGTTCCCAGCACCCACTTGGTGGTTTACAACTGTCCCTAAGTCCAGGGGAATCTTACACCCTCTTCTGGCCCCCACCAGCATTGCATGCACATGGCATACTTAGATGCAGGCAAAACACTCATACACATAAAATGAACAAAATTTTAAAAAGGAAAACAAATGGGGAGGCTGGAGATATGGGTCATCAGTTAAGAGTGCTGGCCACTCTTACACAGGATCCAGGTCCAATTTCCTGCACCCACACAGTGTCTAACGACCATCTTTAACTTCAGTTCCAGGGGATCCAATGCCATCTTCTGACCTCCACAAGCACTGCACAACATGGGTGCACATATACATATGCAGGCAATAAATACACTCATACACGTAGAAAAAAAATAAGTAAAAATTTTAAGTAAAAGAAAAACAAATGGAAAAGTTAACTTTTTCCCTAATGACTTTCTAATGAAATTAAACCTATTTCTTTAGACAAAGTCTTATCTAAGACCTTAAAGTCATATAAGTTCACATCTCTCAAAATATAAGAATTATGCCCCTGAGAGTCCCTGTAATTCAAAGAGGAAGTGTTCAAAAAGTGTCTATCCCTACGTGAATGACTGACCAATGTAAATACTTTGAAATTACTTGTTCATGTACAGTTAATCATTTTCAACTATATTTCAGGATCTTATCAACAGTCTCATTTCAGCTATATTCCTTTCAACAATTTCTATAATGACGATACAAGAAAAAGAAAGAAATCATTTAGTATATCTTGCAGGGGTAAGTCGAGACCTTCACGCTTCTCTTTAAGATCAGTATTCTGGGGGCTGGAGAGATGGCCTAGCGATTAAGAGCACCGACCACTCTTACAGAGGACCCGGGTTCGATTCCCAGCACCCACATGGCGGCCAAGAACCATCTGAGGCTCCAATTCCAGGAGAACTCCAGTTCCAGGGGAATCCACACCCTCTTCTGACCTCTGAGGCATTGCGAGACACGGGTGCACAAACCTGCATGCAGACAGTACATTCATACACATAGAAAATAAATAAAATTAAAAAAAAAAAAAAGATCAGTATTCTGGGGCCAGTGAGATGGCTCCGTGGCTAAAGGCGCCTGGCACCAAGCCTGCAAACCCAAATTCCATTCACAGGACCCACACACTGGCAAGAGAGAGCTGACTTCCACAAATTGTTCTCTGACCTCCACAAGTATGCTGTGGTACACTTACACAAAATAAATAACAATAATGCAAACACGTTTTAATTTAAAATACTATCAGTATTTCAGGAGTCTGCAAAAAAGAGAACTCCAAGTCTATCATATCTGTGTTTTGTTTTGTTTTGTTTTGTTTTGTTTTGTTTTGTTTTGTTTTGTTTTGTTTTGTTTTAAACAGGGTCTCCCTGTTTAGCTCCAGCTGGCCTGGAACTCATTATGTAGACAAGGCTGGCCTCAAGCTCACAGAGAGCCATCTGGCTCTGCCTTCCTAATCCTGGGATTAAAGGTGTGTGCTACCATGCCTGGGCCCTTCTCTTTCTTGTGGTGACTTCTTCACATAGTATGAAGTTGTTCAAATTCTAAACTTATGAAAATCACAATTCTAAAATTCTTTCTCCAATAAAATTTTTTAAATAGTCTATAAAATTTTTCTTTTGGGCATTTTTTGAGACAGGGTCGACCTGTACCCCCAGCTGGCCTCTATCTCACCAAGACCTTCCTGCCTCTGCCTCCTGAGTGCTGAGATTAAAGGCATGCACCAACATGCTTAGCTTTCTTGAACTTTTCAGAACTATGCACAGCACATATAAAATATTTCAAGAAAATATTTTTCCCTACAAATAGGCCTTAGATTTTCTGGACTACAGAACTGTATTTTAAGCACAAATGAAAAAAAAGAAAGATAGGGAGAGATCATGTCAGAAGTAAGAAAGCCAGCTCGTGTGAGGAGGAGGAGCCTGCCTGTGCTGAGGTACCCGTTGTTTGTGGACTGCACCAATCTTTTTCCTGTTTTGTTGCTATTTTAGAAGTAGAGTCCTGGGGGCTGCAGAGACGGCTCAGTGGTTAAAAGCACAGGCTATTCTTGTAGAGGACCCCAGTTCATCACTGAGCACCTACATGGCTAACAGCTGTGACCCTAGTTCCAGGGGATCCAACCCCTTCTTCTGACCTCCAATGGCACTGCATGACACAAGTGCTCTTATAGACATGCAGGCAAGATACTCATACACATAACATAGAAATAACAGAAAGAAAAAAAGAAATAGTCTGTAGCACAGGCTGGCGCCCAACTTAGTACGTAGCCAAGCATAATCTTGAACTTGTGATCCTCCCACCTCTCCAGTGCTGGGATTATAGATAGGCACCATCGCACCTGATTATTCAGCGATGGGGTTCAAACCCAGGACCTTGTATATGCTAGCCACGCACTCTACCAACTCAGGCCCATCCCTAGCCCCTGACTTATCTTTGATTTTCAGGACTTCAGACATACGTCAGAAGACACATACTTTGTCCTGAGTCTCAAGGCTTAGATAAACTGAACCTCAAATCCACAGCATTTGGAAGAATGCAGGGAACAGCCAATCAAATGCTTGGACAATAGAGGGAAGGGGAAATGAAACTTTGAATCAAGAAATTTAACAATGAAATTAATCCAGACAAAAAAAATTAATTTAGGTCAGGGGAGATGGCTCAGCACGTAAAGGCACTTGCTTTTAATTTGATGGCCTGAGTTCAATCCCAGGAAGTCAAATAATGGAAGGAAAGAGCCAACTCCTTCGGATTGTCCTCTGGCCTAAACACACACACACACACACACACACACACACACACACACACTAAATAAATGTAAAAAATTAAGACTTCTAACTTCTTCTTTAAGAATATTTTGTTATTTGTATTTTATGTGTGTGTCTTGCCTGGATGTATGTAAGTGTACCAACATTCTGCAATGCATGGGGTGGTAGGAAGAGGGCATCAGATCCCTGGAACTGGAGTTATGGATAGTTGTTAGCTGTTATGCGGGTGCTGGGACCTGAACCCAGATCTTCTGCAAGAACATCCGTGTTCTTAGCGACTGAGCCATCTCTCCAGCCCTGACTTTTAAATTCTTTTAAGTTCATTCCATAATTGTTAAGCATTAGTCAGCCCCAATGCATTGTGTCAAGCTGGAGTCTAGGTCTGGAGATAGATCTCCCACCAAAACACTCCCACCCCGACTGAGAGCAAGACTTCATGGGACATGGGGCTAGGGACTCAATACCCATCCCGAGAACCCTTCAAGGCGGGAATACCAGGTGCTATCACTCCTGGCCCACACCTCAGCAACTAAGCTTTGTACTTTCAGGCCTTCCCCTCCCCCCTCTCCCCACCCCCGGCCTCCGCATCCATTCTCGCCTCTACTAGCAGCAGCCCACCCCCAGGTCTTCCCACCTCCAGCCTGGGTCACTTACCCTTTGTCTCAGAGCCACTGCAGGTGGGTTTCTGAGCTCAGGCCCGTCCTCCTCAACCTCAACTCTGCCAGGCTCTTTGAGCTGCAAAGGTCTTTCTTTGCCTTAATAGATTTCTGAGACCCCTGCCCAGTTTCTGGGGTTCTCCTCCTCCCGTTTGGACCCTTGGCCTCTCCCTCCTGCTCTTCCTTCCAGCACAGCACTAGAGTCCGTTCCACCAAGAAGCTTCCTTGGGACCCCATCCCTACCAGGAATCTCCTAGACCCAGTGAGCTTTCCCCAGTCGCTGATCCATGGCTTCTACTGGCCCCAAACCTTCCTCTGGGGAGAGATCCTCCCCTTTCATTTCAATCAAGAGGGAAGTAGGGGTCAGCGGGACTAGGAAGCCTTGAGCGGCTTCTGTCCTCCCAGGATAGTAATGGGACTGAGAGATGAAGCTCAAGTGCAAAGTAACCTGGCCTTTCCTTCTGGTGTGTGGTCTTGTGTCTGACAGGCCCTGTGCCTCATGGCGGCAACCCTGTGTTTCATCGATGCGTTCATGCTCGCCAAGGTAATGAGGAGGAGGAGGAAAGGAAAAAAGAGGACAGGAAGTAGAACATAATCCCTCCGTGGACAACGCTTCATCCAGGCTGAAACTGTGCTGAAGCCATCCCGCCCAAGTCAGCACCAGGCAGAGACTGGCTGGTGTAGAATCAGCCCCTCCAGACCATCACAGAGCTCCCATGCCCACGTGTGACCATAAAGCCAGGGCTGCTAAGTCGCCAACACTTCTGTTTCCTCTTGTGGCCTTGTGTAATAGTCGCGTTACCCTTCCACAGCTGTGGCAAGGCTGCCCCAGGAGGCCGGGAGGGATGGGCCCTGGGGATTGCTGCCGGCCTGACCCACCCCAAGGCGGGAGCTGCAGCTACAAAACCGGGGGCTGCCTGGCACAGAAGGCCTTGCTAGGACCAGGAGGGAAGGTGTGTATGAAGTAGGGCCAAGCCCAGGCTCCAGCGTGGAGGGTAGGTGTGTCTGGCCTCTGCTGGGGAGAGGGATTGCTCTGGTCCACAAGACAGGGTGGGCACGCGCCGGGTGCAAGCTTTGGAATCCTCTCTTCCCAGCAGTCAGTTGACCGCAGCCCTTGAGCAGGTCGGTAGACACCAGGCTCTCTCTTGAGCCAGACCTATCTCAGGACTGCAGGCGAGGCTGGGTAGTCAGAGGTTGAGAACGCTGGCCAAACATGAGTCAACCTAAGCCCAAGGCTGAACAGCCTAAGGATTCCCTGGGGACAAGAAAAGGATTTCAACGCTTCACGTGGGAACTCCAAGACAGCAATAAAATATTCTGGCTTGGGGGACATGCCCCATGCAAGATCATAACTTTGGTAAGCTGGACTGGAATCCCTGAGGGGGGGGTGGAGGCGTGCGGTGCAGGGAGGGGGGGTGGGGATCGTCCAGAGGCCTGGAGAGGCCTTGCCTTAGCTCAGGTGTTTTTCTCTCCAGGCCTGCCTCTCGGGTGCCCTTCATCTGTTTGACCTACTTGACACAGCCTCACACCCCATCCTGATTCTGCTCACCTCTATGGAGATATCCATCATCATCTTCTTCACGATCCTAAACACCTTTGCCCTACAAAGATACATGCCCTTCATCTTGTGGAACGCTGCTGTAAGTGAGGGGCTTGTAGGGAGGGCCTGGCTTGACTGGTGTGTTGCCCAATTCTCTCCACATGGAGAGTTAACCTCACCTTCACTTCTGCTACTTTGAGACCAGTCAGGGAGGCTGGGAAGCCAGGCAGAAAATACTCCAAAAACCCTACCTGTGTGTTGGGTTAAAGAAATTAAACCTGAAGCGTTGCTTCCAAGTGGGGAGGGGTCTTATCCAGCCCCTCCTCCTAATGCCTCTCCTGGCATATGGCTCATTAGGGATAATATTTTAGGATTCAAAGAAAGTCAGTCTCTACATAAATCAGTAAGATAAAATGAAGCAAATTTCAATCACTTCTAAAACAGCATCAGGTCTCCTTTATGAATACCTCTATAAAGAAGGGCTCAAGGGGCCTAGAGAGAAGGCTCAGTGGTTAAGAGCACTGGCTGCTCTTGCAGAGGACTCGGGTTCAACACACATGGCGTAACCACCATCCATAATTCCAATTCCAGAAGATCCAATGCCCTCTTCTGGCTCCATGGACTCCAGCTGCATGCACATGTGATACACATACAGACATGTAGGCAAATATATACATAAAACAAAAATAATCATTTTTTAAAATTTATTTCGGTATATGTATGAATGTACTGTCTGCATGCAGGTGTGTGCACCCGTGTCGTGCAATGCCGTGGAGGTCAGAAGAGGGCGTCGGATTCCCCTGGAACTGGAGTTCTCCTGGAATTGGAGTTTCAGACAGTTCTCGGCTGCCATTTGGGTGCTGGGGATCGAACCCGGGTCCTCTGCCAGAGCGGTCGGCGCTCTTAACTTCTAGGCCATCTCTCCAGCCCCCCAAAATAATCATTTTTTAAAGTATTTCAGAGGGCTAGACAGATGGCTCAAGGGTTAAGAGCACTGGCTGCTCTTGCAGAGGACCTGGGATCGAGTTCCAGTTGATGGTGGCCAACAACTGTATCTCCAGTTCCAGGGGATCCAATGCCCTCTTCTCACCTCCACAGGCATTTTATGATACTGGTACACTTACATATGTGCAAGCAATACACTCATACACATAAAATAAAAATAATGAAATTTATATTTAAAAAGGAATGGTTCAGAAGGCTGAAGCAGTCTTCCAGTGAGATGGGGCAGAGCCAGGCAACAACCTCAGTTACTCCCAGTCTCTGTGTACCATGGGGACAGCAGCAACCACTGTCAGACTAATGACAGGCAAAGTCTCTGCATTGTGTCTTGTGAGTTGGGGCTTGAATTCTCTCCTATCACTCGTGGAATCATGGGACATACCCATATAACTGCCAAGCAGTCAATGAACACCCCAAATTCCAAATCCCCTTGTTCATTACCTACCTCCAGAGCTCTCTCTACTCCCTATATCCTTCACTTTATACATGAGCAAACAAGCCCCAGACAGACAAGTAACTTGCCCTTCAAGTTGCTCAGCTAGTAAATAGCAGAGAAAAAAAAGGTTCAAAGCCAGCTTTTTCAGTGGAGGCTGAGTCTCTTAATCATACCCACCTGTCCTGCCTCCTTGTTAAAAGCTCTCAGGGATCTATTGGTCTCAGTGGATGATGTGAGGATTTCCAGAACAGGAGGAAAGGAGGAGGGAAGTAAAAAGAAAACTTTTGGAAAAATCTATAAACAGACGAAAAAGTAAAAACATCCAGAGAACAAGCTCCAGTCAAGGAAGATATTTTTAGTTCAAAAAACCATAATATGAGTCAGGCAATTGGCCCACACTTTTTTTTTCCTTGAGCATCTGTACACTCACAATGGTTCCCAACCAAACCCAGTCCTTTTCATGGCCTAACCCCCCATCAGAACTCATGCATCACACATCCAAGCTAAGCCTTATCTAGTCAAGCTTCCAAACCCAGGCATCTTTCTGTGCAAATAGATCCCCTGGAATCTAGTCAGCACATCTAGGAATCCTAGGTAAGGCGTACTCTTCCTCACCCAACAGTACTGTCTCTAGTAGTTCTCAGTCCAGGGTCAGTCCCCCACCCATTTCTCCTGTTCTGCTTTGAGAACTTCTCCCAGTTGGCATGGGTCCCATGTCTGATGTCTACATTGCCACAGGTTTACATATGAAAGTTTATAGTCATTTGTAAGTCACTGCCTCTCTATGTTCATGCACTAGCCCTGGCTCTCACAATCTTTCTGCCCCCTCTTCAGCAACGATCCCTGAGCCATGGGTAGGTGAGGTTTAATATAAGGGTCCCATCCATGAGAAACACTCTGGAGACTCCTGTTCTTGACTAGTTGAGGCCTTCTGTTTGCCTCACACTCTATTGTGTATGGAAACATTACTGGTGAGAATTGAGGGGTGCAGTCGTTTTCACTCTGCCCCTCATTCTGTGTGTAGAGGTTCTATTGTAGATGTGTCTCCTAGGAATGGGGATTTTCCAGATGTGTATGTTCTATGTCTGACCAGCTGTCGGATTCTGCAGTCGTCTCCATCTTTTGCATAGAGTAGCTTTTTTGATGAGTGGCATATGATATGCTTGTCTGTAAATACAAGATTCCATAGTTAGTGTATGATAAGCAATTTCATTTGTCTAGAGATCTGACCCCATAGGCTTCTCTCTAGGCTCTATGTCCTCTCCAGCCCTGTGCTTTTGACTGAGTTTATAGTGGTTCTCATGGGTTCACTCCCATTGAAAAGGTTCCAACTCCAATTAGATAGCTGTTGACCATCCCCCAGACAACAGTGACTCTGCTGCCCCAACAGAGGTAGTTTGCTGGGCAGCTCATCATGATTCTCGCCAGCATCTTGTGTCCTTCATTTTCCGGATCTAGCGGTCTCATTGGGGTAAGATGGCATCTTGAAAGTGGTTTTTATCTGCATTTCCTCAAATTTCTAAGGATGTTGAGAGGTTTTTAAGGTGTTTCTTAACCACTTTTATTTCTTCATTTGAGAATTCTCTGTTCATATCCGTAGCCCATCTTTTTACTGGGTTGTTTATTTTCTTGATATTTTGTTTCTTGAGTTCTCTGTACATTCAGGATGGTCATCCTCTGTTGGATGTGTGGCTGATAAAGATTTTCTCCCACTCAGTGGGTTTCCTCTTCTCCTTGCCTGTTTCTTTGGCTGTGCACAAGCTTTGTAGCTTCCTTGGTGTTAGGTCCTACTTACTGATCATTATCTTTATTTTTTTAATTTTATTTATTTCTTATGTGTATGAGTGTACTGTCTGCATGTAGGTTTGTGCACCCGTGTCGTGCAATGCCTCAGAGGTCAGAAGAGGGCATCGGATTCCCCTGGAACCGGAGTTAAAGATGGTTCTAAGCCGCCATGTGGGTGCTGGGGATCAAACCCAGGTCCTCTGCAAGAGCAGTCGGCGCTCTTAACCACTAGGCCATCTCTCCAGCTCCACTGATTATTATCTTTAATGCCTGAGCAGCTGATGTCCCATTAAGAAAGTCCTTTCCTAGGCCTACATCTTGGAAGTTACTGCCTATATGATGGTCCAGCATTTTCAAGAGTTTCAGGTTTTATACTGAGGTCTTTGATCCACTTGCAGTTGACTTTTGTGCAGGGAGAAAGATAAGGATCCAATTTCAATCTACAGGTGGTAATCCAGTTCTGCCAGCACCATTTTTTTAACATGCTGTCTTTCCTCCATTGTGTATTCTTTGCACCTTTGTCAAATGTCAGGTGGCTGAAACTGGATGCACTCCTGTCTCACGCTTGTATTCTGCTCCATTGATCTATGTGTNGTCCTTTGCCAGAGCGGTCGGCGCTCTTAACTCTAGGCCATCTCTCCAGCCCCCAAAATAATCATTTTTTAAAGTATTTCAGAGGGCTAGACATGAGGCTCAAGGTAAGAGCACTGGCTGCTCTTGGAGAGGACTGGATCGAGTTCCAGTTGATGGTGGCCAACAACTGTATCTCAGTTCCAGGGATCCAATGCCCTCTTCTCACCTCCACTAGCATTTTTAATGATTACTGGTAACTTACATATGTGCAAGGCAATACACTCATACACATAAAATAAAAAATGAATTATATTAAAAAGGAATGGTTCAGAAGGCTGAAGCAGTCTTCCAGTGAGATGGGGCAGAGCCAGGCAACAACCTCAGTTACTCCCAGTCTCTGTGTACCATGGGGACAGCAGCAACCACTGTCAGACTAATGACAGGCAAAGTCTCTGCATTGTGTCTTGTGAGTTGGGGCTTGAATTCTCTCCTATCACTCGTGGAATCATGGGACATACCCATATAACTGCCAAGCAGTCAATGAACACCCCAAATTCCAAATCCCCTTGTTCATTACCTACCTCCAGAGCTCTCTCTACTCCCTATATCCTTCACTTTATACATGAGCAAACAAGCCCCAGACAGACAAGTAACTTGCCCTTCAAGTTGCTCAGCTAGTAAATAGCAGAGAAAAAAAAGGTTCAAAGCCAGCTTTTTCAGTGGAGGCTGAGTCTCTTAATCATACCCACCTGTCCTGCCTCCTTGTTAAAAGCTCTCAGGGATCTATTGGTCTCAGTGGATGATGGTGAGGATTTTGCCGAACAGGAGGAAAAGGAGGAGGGAAATAAAAAGAAAAACTTTTGGAAAGAATTCTATAAACAGACGAAAAAGTAAAAACATCCAGAGAACAAGCTCCAGTCAAGGAAGATATTTTTTATTCAAAAAACCATTAATATGACAGGCAATGGCCCACAACTTATTTTATTTTGAGCATCTGTACACCTCATGCAATAGTTCCCAACCAAACCCAGTCCTTTTCATGGCCTAACCCCCATTCAGAACTCATGCATCACACATCCAAGCTAAGCCTTATTCAGCCAAGCTTTCCCAAAAACCCAGCATCTTTCTGTGCAAAAATAGATCCCCGGAATCTAGTCAGCACATCTAGGAAACCTATGTAAGGCATACTCTTCCTCACCAACAGACGTCTCTAGTAGTTAGTCCAGGGTCAGTCCCCCAACCCATTTCTGCCCGTTCTGCTTTGAGAATTCTTCCCAGGGCATGGGTCCCATGGCTGATGTCTACATTGCCACAGGTTTTACATATGAAATTTTTATAGTCATTTGTAAGTCACTGCCTCTCTATGTTCATGCACCAGTTCTGGCTCTCACAATCTTTCTGCCCCCTCTTCAGCAACGATCCCTGAGCCATGGGTATTCGTGAGGTTATATAAGGGTCCCATCATGAGAAACACTCTGGAGACTCCTGTTCTTGACTAGTTGAGGCCTTCTTTTTGCCTCACACTCTATTCTTGTATGGAACACAACTGTGAGAATTGAGGGTGCCAGTCGTTTTCACTCTGGCCCCTCATTGCCTGTGTGTAGAGTTCTATTGTAGATGTGTCGTCCTAGGATATGGGATTTCCAGATGGTGTATGTTCATATTCTGACCAGCTGTCGGATTCGATGCAGTCTCTCCATCTTTGCATAGAGGTAGCTTTGTTGATGGAGTGCATATTTGATATGCTGGTCTGTAAAACAAGATTCCATAGTTAGTGAATGCTAAGAAATTTCATTTGTCTAAGAGATCTGACCCCATGGTTTCTCTCTAGGCTCTATGTCTCTCCATCCCTGTGCATTTCACTGAGTTTTATATGGTTCTCCATGGGTCACTCCCATTGAAAGTTCCAACAATTAAATAGCTGTTGACCATCCCCCGACAACAGTGACTCTGCTGCCCCAACAGAGGTGCTGGGCAGCTCATCATGATTCTCGCCAGCATCTTGTGTCCTTCATATTCACGATCTTAGCTCTCATTGGGGTAATGATGCATCTTAAAGTGGTTTTTTATCTGCATTTCCTCAAATTTCTAAGATGTTGAAGGTTTCTATTAAGGTGTTTCTTAACCACTTTTATTTCTTTCATTTGAGAATCTGCTGTTCATATCTGCAGCCCATCTTTTTTTACTGGGTTGTTTATTTTCTTGATATTTTGTTTCTTGAGTTCTCTGTACATTCAGGATGGTTAGTCCTCTGTTGGATGTGTGGCTGATAAAGATTTTCTCCCACTTCAGTGGTGTCCTCTTCTCCTTGCCTGTTTCTTTGGCTGTGCACAAGCTTTGTAGCTTCCTTGGTGTTAGGTCCTACTTACTGATCATATCTTTATTTTTTATAATTTTATTATTTCTATGTGTATGAGGCTGTACTGTCTACATGTAGGTTTGTGCACCCGTGTTCGTGCAATGCTCAGAGGTCAAAGAGGCATCGATTCCCCTGGACCGGAGTTAAAGTGGTGCTAAGCCGCCATGGGGGTGCTGGGGATCAAACCCGGTCTCTTGCAAGAGCAGTTCGGCGCTCTTAAACCACTAGGCCATCTCTCCAGCTTCCACTGATTATTTATTCTTTAATGCTGAGCAGCTGATGTCCCATTAAGAAAGTCCTTTCTAAGCCTACAATTCTTGGAAGTTTACTGCGGATATGATGATCCAGCATTTTGCAAGAGTTTCAGGTTTTATAACTGAGTCTTGATCCCACGTTGCAGTTGACTTTTGTCAGAGAAAGATAAGGATCAATTTCAATCTTACAGTGGTAATCCAGTTCGCCAGCACCATTTTTTTTTTTTTTTTTTTTGGTCTTTTCAAAACAGGGTTTCCCTGTAGCCCCAGCTGTCCTGGAACTTACTCTGTAGACCAGGCTGGCTTTGAACTCACAAGGATCCACCGGCCTCTGCCTCTCAAGTGCTAGGATTAAAGGCGTGCACCACCATGCCCGGCTTTTTTTTTTTTATGCCAGCACCATTTGTTAAAGATACAGTTTTTCTCCCATAGTGTATTCTTGGCACCTTTTGTCAAATATCAAGTGTCTGAAATTATATGTACTCATATTTGGGTCTTCTATTGTGTTCCATTGATCTGTGTGTCTATAAATTTCCTTCTTAGGACTGCTTTTAAGGTGTCCCAGAGGTTTTGCTGTGTTGTATTCTCATTTTTGTTTAGTTCCATGAATACTTTTATTTCTTTCTAATTTCTTCTTTAACACATTGATCATACAGGAATGTGTTGTTTAATGTCCATGAGTTCCTGTGGTGTTTGGAGCTTCTTTTGCTGTTGATTATAAGCTTTATTGCACTGTGGTCTGATAGAATGCATGGACTTATTTCATTTTCTTTGAATTTGCTGAGTTTTGTGTTGTGTCCCAGAATGGGATCAATTTTAGAAAAGCTTGCATGCACTGCTGAATAGAAAGTGAATTCTAGCTGGGCGTAGTAGCGCACACCTTTAATCCTAGCTCTTGGGAGGCAGAGGCAGGCAGATCTTTGTGAGTTCAAGGCCAGTTTGGTCTACAGAGCGAGTTCCAGGACAGCTGGAGCTACAGGGATGTAGCTGTCTCAAAAAAAAAAGAAAGAAAGAAAGAAAGAAAGAAAGTGAATCTTTGGTGAGTGGATGGAATATTCAGTAGATGTCTGTTAGGTCCATTTCCTGTAAGGTGTTATTTAATTCAGATGCCTCTGTTTGTTCTTTGTCCAGTTGATCTGTCTATTGAAGAGAGTGGCATACTGAAGTCACCTACTATTATTGAATTGAGGTTAATCTGTGGTTTTTAGTCCTGGAGTGCTGTTTTTATAAATCTCTGTGCACCAGAATTTCATGCATATATAGTCATTATTGTAATATCTTCTCGGTCAATTGTTCCTTTGATTAGAATGAGGTGACCCTTTATCCCTTCTGACTAGTTTTAATTTGAAGTCTATTTTGTCAGATGTTAGAATTGGAATACCTGCTTGCTTTTTAGAGTCATTTGCTTGGAATACTTTTTTCTGTCCTTTTACTCTAAGAAAATGTCTATCCTTGAAGGTGAGGTGAGATCCTTGAAGACAACAGAAGATGGGTTTTCTTTTCTGATCCATTCTCTTAGTCTGTGTCTTGACCGGGGAGTTGAGGCCATTGATATTTAATGATAATATTGAAAAGTGTGTATTGGATATTGTCAGTTTAATTTCTTTAAGTCTGTGCATCTATTTTGAGTTTACATTATTATGCCCCCCTTCATTTTCCTTCTGTAACCTCTTGAGTTTGCTCATTCATGAATTAGGTCCTTTGTATTGTGTCAAGTATTCTCTGTAGGGCTGGTTTGGTAGACATGAATTCTTTCAGCCTATTTGTGTCATGAAAAATTTTCTGTTCTCCTTTAACCTTGATAGACAGTTTCGCTGGAAAGAGTGTTCATGTCTGGCATTTGAGGTCATTTACTGCTGGGAATACTTTGGTCCAGGCTCTTCTGGCTTTCATAGTTTGCCTTGGAAACTCAGCTGTGATTCTGAGCTGTTTCCTTTATATGTAACTTGTTTTTCTCTAGCAGCCTTCACTACCCTCTCTCTGTTCTGTTTATTTAATTTTTTTTATTATGAGACGCTGTGGTGATTTTCTGTTCTGGTCATGTCTACTTATTGTTCTATGTGCTTCTTGGAACTGGTAGGTTCATTTTGAGGGGAGACCCAGCCCACAAACAGGAGACAATGTCAGGACTCAGATGAAAAGGAAGTTGGGTTTTTTTCAGGCATGGTGGCTGGCCTGCCTGTGTCAGGATTACAATGACCAGCATTAGAATGTCCCCAAATGGCAGTTTTATACCTAAGTACACAAGGAAGTGAGTTTACAGGGAAGTGGGGGCAAGGAGACTGGGGAATGGGCTTAGGTGGGTCTGTGGCTGGTATCAGTAGAATCATCTCCAGGGAAACTGGGACCTGTGACTGGTATCAGTAGGAGCATCTCGAGAAAGACTGAGGCCTGGTTCTGGTCTCCAGTGAGGTATGATTGCAGGATGTTGCAGCAACTTTTCTCAGGTTGCAAAAGTAAAAGTCCAGGGTAATTATATCTCAGCACTTCTGCCTCAGTTGGCTTTCTGGAATCTCTGACTTAGGTGGGCTAAGACCTTAAAGAATCTCTAAAGGTAACTTTTTCCTTAATTTGGGGAAGTTTTCTTTTATACTCGTGTTGAAGACCTGTTCAACGTAATTGGCCTGAGAGTCTTTTCCTTCCTGCTAGTAGGTGGAAAGGCAAGACCAAAGCCCCAAGGAATGAAAAGTAGGTGAAGGAGGAGGCCATCAGGGGAGGTGTGGTCCAGGGGTCAGGCAGGGATTGGGGTGAGGAGGGAGCCCAGTGATATAAGAGCCACCTGCCAACAATGCTGCCCTCTGAGGCTCCAGAGAGTGGGGTGTGGAAGGGATGTGGGTGGCCTTCAGTAGAGAGATCCTGAAGTGGCCTGTTGATGCATTTATTCACATGAGTACTGGTGAGAACCAGACTATCTGACTTTTCGGGCAAGGTGGTACAGGTGGGATCTTAGGTCTCCCCAGTCTCCAGACTGGAGCGTTAAGCCTGGACTTTGGAGCTTCGCTCAGAGGGCCCAAGAGGGACCACTGGCTAATCTGCCTGGTCTCGTGAATATATTCTGTTTTTTTAAAAAGTCCTTCCTTAGAAATGGGGCACAGGTGGATGAGAAGCAAAACAGTCTACTTTCTCTGGAGCTGTTGTCTTGGACTCTGGTCAATTCTGGCTGTTTCCTTTCATGGGCTGACAGTTTGTCCAGGAATAACCTTTCGATCCTACTAATGAAGCACAAGCAATTAGATATATAGGTATTTAAACAG